>RCUC01161983.1:0-50352 GCA_003697995.1 Taxidea taxus jeffersonii | reverse complement strand
CACAGTTAGTAATTTTCCTGGTTTCTTAAAGCTGAAAGCGGCAGGGCTTACATCTGTCTTATTGTGTACTTCGCCCAGCGTTTTCGTCTTTGAAAGCTTGCTGTCAAAGAGAACTCCTTTTTAAAATTTTATTTTATTTATTTATTTGACAGAGAGAGACATAGCGAGAGAGGGAACACAAGCGAGGGGGGTGGGAGAGGGAGAAGCAGGCTTCCCACAGAGCAGGGAGCCCGGTGTGGGGCTCGATTCCAGGACCCTGGGATCATGACCTGAGCCGAAGGCAGACGCTTAACGACTGAGCCACCCAGGTGCCGCAAAGAGAACTCTTTTATTATTAAATGTAAGTAATGTCCAGAGGAAGAATACAATCCCGGATTAATATTGTTATAACTTAAAATAGAACTGATTTATAGTCAAGAGGTTCTCTCTGCCTTATCAGTCACCCTAGTCACTTACTCAGCCAGTAATTACTGAGGGTCTAGTCCAGAGTTCTGAGTTGAAGTTCATGTGTACATATAAATGTGAAGATTGAATTTGTGATAGTTCCTTTTCACAAGAAACTTGTAATTATATATAAATATTTTTTATTGTGTCAGATTTTTATTGTTTACTAATGTTTCATATAGGCCCCTTGTTATACAACCATCAAAATTCGAGAGCACGGAGATAGGTTTCTGGAACATTGGCCAATCCTCCCCAGTAGGTGGCACTAGCAGTTTGAAAGATATTTGCTATAAATTCATGTCTACTATAAATGTCTTTGTAATCCAGAGTCTTTAACTTCCAACTTCAGTTGATGATGCTATATATATATATATATATACACACATATGTATATGTGATTAAAATCATTAAAACCTTAATTCAGTCAACAAATATTGTGTGACTTAATGCTAGGTATTGCACATTTGTACAGATTACTGGTAATAGACTCAGCAAGGATTTTATATTATTAAAGTACTTTTGTCATTTAGATTTTGTGGCTATTCTGTTAAAACCTAGCTTCCAAGGCAGACTAGAACTACTGCCATTGGGGCACCTGGGTGGCTCAGTGGGTTAAGCCTCTGCCTTTGGCTCAGGTCATGATCTCAGGTTCCTGGGATGGAGCCCCACATCAGGCTCTCTGCTTGGCAAGGAGTCTGCTCCCCCTCCCCTCCCCGCCTACCTCTGCCTACTTGTGATCTCTGTCTGTCAAATAAATAAATTAAATTAAATCTTAAAAAAAAACAACTACTGTCATTGACTTGAGCAAATCAGGCAGCATTGTTATCTCCTGCATCCAAGGCACTGCGTGGATAGGGATAAGATCAATGCAGCATAGTCCCTGCCATCACTGATGAGGATGTAAAAATGTAAAAAGATGTGCACATGTAAAAAACTAATTATACGAAGCAGGACAGGTAAAGCCTTGAAGCATGGATATTAAGAGTATATGGGGGTAATATGGTTATTTTTTTCCAAGAGTCCTTTATCTTTTAGAGATTTCCTTCCTTTGAGTTTGCCCAGAAGCAGACCCTGAGGTAAAGATTTGAGAAGTAGTTCATTTGAGAGATGCAAGAAACACCAGTAGAGGAGTGTTATGGGCTGAATTTCCCCCCCAAAATTCATATGCTAAAGTCTTAACCCCCAATAACTCAGAATGTGACTGTATTTGGAAATAGGGCCTTAAAAGTGGTAATTAAGGTGAAAACGAGGTTGTATAGGTGGGCCCTACTTCAGTATGACTGACATTCTTTTTTAAAATATTTTATTTATTTGACAGAGAGGTCACAAAGTTGGCAGAAAGGCAGGCAGAGAGAGAGGGGGATGCTGGCTCCCTGCTGAGCAGAGAGCCAATGCAGGGCTTGATCCCAGGACCCTGGAATCATGACCCGAGCGGAAGGCAGAGGCTTAACCCACTGAGCCACCCAGGCAACCGTATGACTGGCATTGTTGTAAGAAGAGGAAATTAGGATATGCACTTGCGGGCGCCCCTGCGCATGCGCGGTTGTGCACACACAAAGACCACGTGAAGACGCAGGGAGAAGACAGTCCTTTATCTATAAGCCAAGGAGAGAGGTTCAGAAGAGACCGACCCTGCTGACACCTTGAACTCTGACACCTTGATGTCAGACTTCTAGCTTCTAGAATAATGAGAAAATAAGTTATGTTAAGTCGCCCAGTCTGTGGTACTTAGTTATGGCAGCCCAGGAAAACTGATAACAGGAAGTGAGCAAATGTGACACAGAGAGGATACAGATAATAAAGGGGGCATTATCACATCAGCTACTACTGTGGGCAAAGGGAATGTAATTTCATTGAGAAACTTAGGAGAAAGTATGAAATGCATGCCTCGTAATCATCTCACAAGGGATGAAGGAGCTGAGATATCCATATCTTCATACCTGTTAGTCCTGGGTTATGGTCTGTCCCTGTGGGGGGGTCACCAATGACACTGGCAGTTCCAATCTACTATGAGCAGGACACAGTAGTTCTCCCCACTTTTGAGGATAGCCTTTAAGCAAAGAGATGCAGACAATGAGAGCTAGAGTCAGTTCAGGCACACTGAAGTGAAAGGACAGGAGGAATATGGGCAGGGCACTGACAGGGACCACTGCAGAAACTCACCCTGAAATATTAACATAAATTTACATGATGTCTGGGATTTTCTTTAAAATAATACAAGAAGGAGAGAAGTGAGTGGGGACACAGATAAAACAAGATTGGCCATGAGTTGAACATTTTCTAAGACCTGGAGATGGATACAGGGGCATTTATATGACTATCCTATTTTTGTGTAAGTTTGAAATTTTCCATAATAAGAAGTTTATAGGGGTGCTTGGGTGGTTCAGTCATTTAAGTGGCTGCTTTCAACTCAGGTCATGATCTTAGGGTCCTGGGATCCAGCCCCAGCCTTCTTCTCCTTCTCCTCCCTGCTCATGTTCTCTCCTGCTCTCTCTCTCTCAAATAAATAAATAAAATCTTTTTTAAAAAGTTTATAAAAAATTCATTAGAGACTTCTGCTAGATGGAGCAGTAGGGACCAAGTTTACTCTCCTGCCTAAAACAACAACAATAAACAGACCAAATATATGAAACAACAGTTTTCAAGACACTGGACAGCTGGTAATGGACAATTATCACATCCAATAAGAATTAAATAAATAAATAGATAGATTGATTGATTAATTGATTAATTCAGGCCCTCCGATTGGTCCAGCTTACTAGCTTAAGAAAGTTCCCAGGCCAAAATATAGGTAAGAGAAACCAAAGCAGACCTAGTAGATTCCCAGAGGTTAGAAGACTAAGATAGGATCCAATGCTAGTTTGTAGGACTGAATGTGGAGAGGAAAGTACAATGAGGGAACCTTGGGATCTCTAAGTGGGTCTCCTCAAATCTTCAGCGAGAACTGATCAGTCTCTACATGTGAAGAAACTGCCTGATGCCAAGAAAATATTCACCAAGAAGGAACAGTACCAGAAAGGCTGAGAAAAGTGCTTGTTCTGATCAGCTAACCTAGGAAATTTCATAATTTATAGGGCATTTTTTAGAGTTCTCAAATTTTTTTTGCCCCAACGATGGAGACTAACAGTCCTAGATTAAATAAGCCTTTTAAACCCAATTAACAAATCTTAAAAGCAAGACCTAAAAGGTCAAAGAGTTTCCAAGTAAGGGTGTCTAAGAACAGAGCTTAAGGATATTTATAGGTATATAAAAAAATCTGGGGCACCTGGGTGGCTCAGTCGTTAAGTGTCTGCCTTCAGCTCAGGTCATGATCCCAGAGTTCTGGGATCGAGCCCCGCATCGGGCTCCCTGCTCGGTGGAAGTCTGCTTCCGCCTCTCTCACTCACCCTGCTTGTGTTCCCTCTCTTGCTGTGTGTCTCTCTGTCAAATAAATAAATAAAATCTTAAAAAAAAAAAAAAAAGAAAAAAAATCTCCAGCACCCTAGAAGATCAAATCACAATGTTTGTCATCCAATTAAAAGTTACCAGTTATGCAAAGAATTGGGAAAATATGAGACATAAGAGGAGAAAGTTGAAACTGATCTAGAACTGACATGTCAGAATGAGCAGAAAAGAATATTAAAAGTTATTATAACTTTTTTTTTAAAGATTGTATCCATTTATTTGAGAGAGAGTGAGAGAGAGAGAGCACACAAGCAGGGGCAGAGGGAGAGGGAGAAGCGGACCTCCCTGACAAGCAGGGAGCCCAATGTAGAACTCAATCCCAGGATGCTGGGACCATGACCTAAACCAGAGGCAGATGCCAATCACCTGAGCCACCCAAGCACCCCAAAAGTTATTGTAACTTAATTCCATATGTCCAAAAGTTAAGTAGAGACATAGAAAATAGAAAAAAGACCAAATTAAGTTTCTGGCAATGCAAAATACAATGCATGAGATAAAAAAATATACTGGATGGGGTTAATGACAGATTGGTTACTGCAGAAGGAAACATTCATGAACTTCAAGACATAGGAATAAAAACTAACCAAAATCTTAGAAAAGAAAAAAGAATGAAAAAAATATTAAACATCAATGAGCAGTGAGGATCAGTGGATAGTCAAGTGGCCCAACATATGTGTAATTGGAATCTCAAAAGAAGGGACGGTCAGAAAAAATTTTTGGATAAATAATGGCTGAAATTTTCTCAAACTTGATAAAAACTATAAACTTACAGATCCAAGAAGATAATTAAAGCCAAACAAAAGAAATCCAAAGATTACACCAAAGTATATCATAAGCAAATGCATAAAATCAGTGATAAAGAAAAAGATTTTAAAAGCAAAGAAAAAGGAGGCACTTATGTGGTTCAGTTGGTTAAGTGGTAACTCTTGATTTTGGCTCAGGTCATGATCTCAGGGTCCTGGGATCAAGCCCCACATCAGGCTCTGTACTCAGAGGGTAGTCTGCTTGAGGATTCTATCTCTCCCTCTCCCTCTGCCTCTCCCACTGATTGCACTCTCTCTGTCTTTCTCTAAAATTAGTAAATAAATCCTTTTTTAAAAAGGCAAAGAAAAAGGACATGTTACATACAAAAAAAAAAAAACACCAAAGAGATAAAAATGACATAAATTTCTTGTCAGAAACAATACAAACAAGAAGACAATGGAGAAACATTTTTAGAAGTATTGAGAGAAACAATTTTTTCAATCTGGAAATCAATACTCAGCAGAAATATCTTTCAAAAAAATTGAGAAACAGTCATTTTCAGGGACACCTGGGTGGCTCAGTTGGTTAAGTGTTTGCCTTCAGCTCAGGTCATGATCTCAGGGTCCTGGGATCAAGTCCCGCATTGGGCTCCTTGCTCAGTGGTGAGCCTGCTTCTCCCTCTGCCTGCCACTCCCTCTGCTTGTGTTCTCTCTCTCCCTCTGACAAATAAATAAATAAAACCTTTAAGAAAAGAATTGTTTAAAAAAAATAGTCATTTTCAGATTTATAAAAGCTGAAGGAATTAATCATGAGAAGACCAGCCTGAGAAGAAATGTCCAGAATATGATTCCAGGTGGGAGACTGGATTCACACAAAGGAATAAAGAGCAGTGGAAATGGTAACAACATAACTATATAAGATCTTATTATTGAAATATCTTTAACAGATATTTTACTACTTAAACAAACATAACAACACTATTTTTGGGTTTATCACATAAAATCCATGCCTCAATAGCATAAAGCCCAGGAGTGGAGAAGTGGAAATATATTATTATATGTTTTTTTATTTTTTAAAAGATTTTTATTTATTTATTTGACAGACAGAGATTACAAGTAGGAAAAGAGGCAGGCAGAGAGAGAGAGAGGAGGAAGCAGGCTCCCTGCGGAGCAGAGAACCCGATGCAGGGCTCGATCCTAAGACCCTTGGATCATGACCTGTTTCAAAGGCAGAGGCTTTAACCCACTGAGCCACCCAGGCGTCCCTATTATATGATTTTTATACTATACTTCACATGATATATCACTTGAACAGAGACTAGTAAGTTAAGCATATAACTATAAATCTTAAGATAATCACTAGAAGAACAAAAACTGATGGGAGGTGAAATGGAATTATAAAAAATATTTTATTATTCCAAAAGAAGGCAGAAAAAATAGTTAAAGGGAATAAAACACAGATAGGACAAATACAAAACAAATAGCAAGATGGTTGCTTGAAACCCAACTGTATCAATAATCATATTAGATGCCAGTGATCTAATTAAGTAAAAGACAGTGATGTCAGATTGGTTGGAAAAAAAAAGAAAAACCAACTATATGTTGCCTACATGGAAGGCACTTTAAATATAAAAACGCAAATGGGTTAAAATCGAAAAGCACGAAAAATTTTATGATGTGCCAACCATATAAAGAGGAAAGCTAGAGGGGCGCCTGGGTGGCTCAGTGGGTTAAAGCCTCTGCCTTCAGCTCAGGTCGTAGTCTCAGGGTCCTGGGATCGAGTCCCGCATCGGGCTCTCTGCTCAGCAGGGAGCCTGCTTCCTCCTCTCTCTCTGCCTGCCTCTCTGCCTACTTGTGATCTGTCAGGTAAATAAATGAAATCTTTAAAAAAAAAAAAAGAGGAAAGCTAGAATGACCATACTAACATCAGACAAAGTAGATTTCACAGCAGAGAATATTATGAGGGGTATAAGGAAGGGAATGTCATAATATTAAAGGGGTCACTTCATCTGAAGGAAACAATAATCCTATGTACTTATGCACCTAATAACAGAGTTTAAAATGAGTGAAGGAAGAACTATATGGAAATCTATAAACACCCATAATTATAGTCAACCCCAAAAGAAACCTTGAATCCATTAGCAGTCACTTTTTGTTCTCTCCTCTGCCAGGCCCAGGCAAACATTAATCTCCTTTCTGTCTCTATGGATTTGCCTATTGTGGATATTTCACATAAATGGAATCACAGAATATGTGCTCCTTTGTAATTAGCTTCTTTCACTCAACTTATTTTCAGAGTTAATCCACATTGCATCATGTATCAGTACATTATGGCTGAATAATCTTCCATGGTATAGATATTCCACATTTTGTTTATCCATTTGTCATCCACTGATGAGCATTCAGGTTGTTTCCACCTTTTGGTTATTATGAATAGCATTATGCTATTATGAATAGCATATTTTGAACTGCTATGAATATTTGTGTATAAAGTTACTGTGTGAACCTGTTTTCAATTCTCTTGGATGTACACCTAGGAATGCAATTGGTGGGTCATAATGTAAATCTATATTTTAACTATTTGAGGAACTGCCAAACTGTTTTAAAGCTGCTGTAGTATTTTGTAATCTCATCAGCAATGTACGAGGGTTCCAATTTCTCCACATCCTTACCAACACTTTTCATTAACTGTCTTTTGGATTATAGCCATTCTAGTACCTGTGTGATGGTATCTTGCCATTGTTTCCTTTTTAAATATTTTATCTGTAAGTAATCTCTATACCCAGTGTGGGGCTTGAACTCACAACCCTTAGATCAAGAGTTGCATGCTCCACCAACGGAGTCAGCCAGCTACCCCTCACTGTGGTTTTGATTTACATTTTCCTAATGACTAATGATGTTGAATATGTTTTCATGTGTTCATTGGCTGTTATATATTTTCTTAGGAAAAGTATATATTCAAATCCTTTGCCCTTTAAAATTTGGGTTTTTTTTCCCTTTTAAAAATTAGGTTGTCTTTGTATTGTTGAGTTGTAAGAATTATTTATATTTCTAGATATAATTCCCTTTATCCAGCCTAATGATCTCTGTCTTTTCAATTAGAATGTTTAATCCACTCACATTTAGTGAAGTACTTATCACTGGCTGAACAGAGAACGCTGTGAATGCAGGGTAGACTTGTAAATTTCCTGGATTTGGAATATTTTCTCCAAACTGTAGACAGATCTATAAAAAATATTGTTGTATATAAACAAATACCTTTCTACAAAAGGTAGAGGGTTTATTGCCTCAAGATGTTTAAGTACAGCAATGTTTAGTAATCTAAACCATGCTGACCCAGGGATGACATCCCTTAAAGCCAGACTTAAAAAATGAAAACAAGAATAATTGTTAAAAATTAACTAAGCAGAGGAATCAGTAGTCAAGCATTGGAGGAGAAAAAGTCTATAGGATTAATTCAGGCAAGCCACTAAACTAATAAGAAAACACACAGTAATAACAACTGCCTCTGGAAGGAGGGACAAATTAAATCTATAGTTGCTGTTATATATAATCTGAAATATCCAGTTTCAACAAAAAATATGTGAAACATGCAAATGAACAAGTTAACTCATACACAGAAAAAAAAGTAGTCAGTAGGAATTGTCCCTGAAGAGGCCCAGATGACAGATTTGGTAGGCATTTTATTATTTTAAAAAGCATCTGTTTATAAATATGTACAAAGAACTAGAGAAAATTATGCTTAAAAATTTTTAACTATAAATCAAATAGAGAATACAAAGAAATACAAGTCATTAAAAGAAAAAGTGGCACATTAGGAGTTAAAAGTACAATTACTGAGGGGCACCTGGCTGGCCCAGTTGGTAGAGCATGCAGCTCTTGATCTCGAAGTTGTGAATTCAACTGCCCCAATTCTCACTGGGGGCAGAGTTAACTTAAAAACATTTTTTTTTTTTTTAAAAGGTACAATTACTGAGATGAGAAACTCTCTAGGAGGACTCAAGAGCAGATGTGAGCCGGCAGAAGAAAGTACGAGAGAATCAGTAGAGATACTCTAACGTGAAGTATAGAAAGAAAAAGATTTTGAAAACTACGGATTTATGTAACAAGAAATTATTTTCTATCCTTGGAGAAACTATGTTAAAAGAAGCCATCAGGACTTGTGGAGTTTAAGTGGCAGTCTACATTCCCTTGAACTGCCCAGCCTATTGTGGTATAATGGAACTTGGGTTTTCAAACTCCAGCGAATGGCCCTTTAATTTTAAGCTTGACAGGGCAGGGCCTGGGGGCCTGCTTCCAGCGAAAGCACATGTTCTCTAGTTTTGAGGTTTGTTAGAGTCTAAACATCATCTGCAGGCTTGGCTTCAACAAAATGTGCAAGTCAGAGCATTCTGAGGAATATTTTTTTAAAGAAAGTATTCATCTAAAGCCCTGTGTTCCCTCCTCTAGACTGTTATTCAAGACAGCAAGGCTGTTCTTCACAAATCCCAATGTCCAGAAAAAAGCCTTCTTCTCAGGGAATATTAGTAAATGGATGAATTGATTATATGTGGCCTCACAGGACTGTTGTTTGAAAACACTGCCTTGGTGAGAATTTATAACTGTGCAGTCTCAATAAGTCCATGAATTAATTTCATATTCCTGTGTCATTAAGAGGTAGGGTTAATGTATAGAACAATCAAGTCGCTCCTTCAAATATCTACACATGGAATCCCATTTCAATAGAAGATGATGTACATGAAAATATTCTGAGGTAGTGGTCTTTGGGTTACAGCTTCTAGAAATAATTGTTACTTTAAAAAGTATTTATTTATTTATTTATTTATTTATTTATTTATTTATTTATTTGACAGGGAGAGACACAGCGAGAGAGGGAACACACACAGGGGGAGTGGGAGAGGGAGAAGCAGGCTTCCCGCTGAGCAGGGAGCCCAATGTGGGGCTCGATCCCAGGACCCTGGGATCATGACCTGAGCCGGAGGCAGACGCTTAACGACTGAGCCACCCAGGTGCCCCTAAACATTACATTTTTCTTAAAAGATTTTATTTATTTACTGGGGTGGGTGGGAGGAGCAGAGGGGGAGGGAGAGGGACAAATATGGCCTACACTGAGTGTGGAGCCCGAGTACACTGAGATCCCCACCTGAGCCAAAACCGAGTCCCATGCTTAATCAACTAAGCCACTCAGGCACCCTCATTACATTTAAATATAATTAATTTAGGTAATTTAGACAGGCTTACATTAAACAGAAGGGCAGTTTTACTTCTGTTCTGGGAGCTTTAAAAGAGGATAAAAATCTACACATGTAGAAACATCATGATTTACAGAAATGTTCATTAAAGAAAACAAAACTTCCCATTTTTTTCATTTGTCACCCAAGGTAACTAAATGTCTTCAGAGAAGTTAAGTTGCTGTCATAGCTGGTTTATTTTTGGGTCCATTATTTTCCCATTGACTCAGCAGAAGCTCCCACTTGTTTTTGCCATTGACCAGGAGAAGTCACAAAGGTCCTGACTTTCATGAGTCAGGATTAGTCTGGCTATAGTCAATCTGACTTGCAAGATAAGAGACAGTGGTTTGGACTGTTTCCTGAGCTGGAACTTCTGCTGGGTCTGGGGTCATGGAGGCAGAGGGGAGGGCACTCAGACCCAACTCTGGTCCTGCAATCTGTCCAAAGGCCTCTACTGCTTGCCATCACCCATATACAGTGATGGGCACTGAGGCTCACAAGTAGTCAAATTCCAGGATGAGACAGAGAGGAGAGGCACCTCTTGGCATCAGGCTGTAGAGTAATGAGCCTCAGAGTAATCTGGGGTGAGGGATGACAGCGAGTCTCCTTCACTCTGCCAACTTCCTCATCTCTGTGCATCCCTGGCCATGGTGAAATTCTTTTATTTTTGAGTTGGTGTCATCTTGGAGGGAGTTGATAACACAATCAGGGAAAACATTTCTAATACGACAACTGGTGAGTTTGTACTGCATAAAAAACAAAATTGGGAGAAGCTTCCATTTGGGAAAAGCCTCTACTAAGGTTCTTTCAAAGGCCTTGCCTCCTTCTCTTCCTACAGAACCACCCAGGGGATTGCAGGAGGGATTGCAATTTGTGCTGTACACTTATGGAAACAAACTCCGGCTCCAGCAGAGCCAAGTGACCTGCCTAGACGGTCCAAGGAGTGTTCACATGACTGGTTCCCGTCCAGCGTCTGACCCTGCCTGTGTGGCCCAGCTTAGGGGGCTCTGATCTTCACTTCTGCTTTCTACTTAGGAAAGGGAAAGGAAAGGAAGGGAGGGAGGGAGGAAGGAAGAAAAACCCTCCCAAAGCAGAGCTAGTCCCAACCTATAAGGTCACGAGTATTTCTGGTATTTGTTTATTTCTCTTGCCCTCTTGCCCTCGCCGAAGACAATGACCCAATTTGTTTCTGTTTTCTCTCCCCCCTTTTCGCCCATAAGAGCCACTTTACAAAAGTAATTTGAGTTTTTACAAAAGGGAATTTAAGAGGCTATTTTCAATTCATGTGCAGGAGTTTCCCAATGATGGCGTCCTCTGAAACCTACTTCTTCCAAACTTTCAAACATTTCTCAGTGAGATTTGAAATGTCAGAATAATGGTCATGCATCTTCATTTTCCTCTGGGGAAAAGGAAGCAGGGATGGGAAGGTGCTGCCCATCCCATCCCATTTAATCAAGGGCCTGTTGCATTGCCATGGGTTGCAGACGAAGTGAGTTTCTCTGCTGTGTTTGTTGATGTCTCAAGAAAAGCCAGAAGCCATAGCTTGCTCACCTCTCCACGCTTTTCTGGAGCGGAACTGGTCCAGGCTTCTTGGCCCTTCTCAGGCCACAGGATTTGGGGGGTTGTGGGCATTTGATGAGCTATTTATTATCTGTTTTTACACTGTACAATTACAGTCAGAAATATAAAGCACAAAGTATATTAACTTAGGTATTTCATGTTAAATTTATATGAAACTTCCAAATAACAGTTTTTCAATTTGTTTATCTCATGCACGTGAGCATACCTTACTACAATGGATTTTTTTTGCTTGAACTAGCCACTCAGTTCCCGATCCAGGATTTAACGATGAACTATTCACATTCTTTTTTAAAAAGATTTTTATTTATTTAATAGAGAGAGAGAGAGAGACAGTGAGAGAAGGAACATATGCAGAGGGAGTCAGAGAGGGGGAAGCAGGCTTCCCACTGAACAAGGAGCCCGATGCAGGGCTCAATCCCAGGACCCTGGGATCATAACCTGAGCCAAAAGCAGATGCTTAACAACTGAGCCATCCTGGCACCCCAAACTATTCATATTCTTGATAGTCACCATCAATAAGAAACTTTGCACAAGTAGGTGATATAAATTTTTTGTTGATTTTTCCAACAACCATTCCAAAATTTCTAATAGCAGAAATTATCTTTCTAGGTTTTAACAGCTTTTGGGGGGGGGCTCATTCACTGATAAAATGTAATGCTAGCATTTTCTACAATGCAGATCCTTTTCAAGCCCTCAGAACTTTCTTGTATGGAGAATTTCACAGTGACAGTGAAGCGGGCTCCTGCTGGAGTCTGGGGCTCCTGGGTTGGCAGCCAAGACCAGGACCCAAGCTGTGGGGCCCACCCCCTTGGGCCCAGCCCCCACACAGATCCTCACAGGCTGCAGCGGCTTGGGTGAGACTGCTCCCAAGTGGGCAGCAACAGGCCCGAGGGATCAATGCTCACGCTGCCATCAATCTATTGCCTTCACCGGCAGAGTAAGTTAGGGTCTCCCTACCTCAGCCTGCCCATCTGAAGTGGAAAGAACAGTAGTACGTACCTGCTGGGGTTGTTATTAGGATGAAATGAGTGCTATGTGTGGCCACACACTAAGTGCTACCTTTGTGTTTATTAGATACAATTAAAAGCGCCTGGGTGGCTCAGTGGGTTAAGCTTTTGCCTTCAGCTCAGGTCATGATCCCGGGGTCCTGGGATCGAGCCCTCCATCGGGCTTTCTGTTCAGCAGGGAGCCTGCTTCCCTCTCTCTCTGCCTGCCTCTGGGCCTACTTGTCAAATAAATAAATAAAAATCTTAAAAAATGAATAAATAAAAGGTCAAGAGGCTCTGGAGCAAACTCCCGAATCACGTGCTGTGACAGCCAGAATCAGATTACTTGGCTCTAGAATTCTGGCTGCACCCCTCCCTAGATGTGGCCCATAGCAGGTTACTCAGCTTCTCCAGCCTCGGATTCCTGGCCCATCCGTGATGATGGTATCGGTACCCATGGTAGTATTGTACAGATTAAATAGGGCAGTTCACGTAAAGCTTGGAACACAGCAAGTGCTCCAGGAACACTGGCTGCCAAGACACAGCAGAGCCTGGATGTGAGCTCAGAGGCGCCTCGTTCCACGCTGGGGTAGACCCTGCCCATGGCCCATGTCTACCTCCTGCAAGTTGCAACTCTCCAAAAGAAAAGTGCTCCACCTGTCCGACTCTCTTTTCACAAGTTATTTTAAATCTTTCCACCCAGACTGTACTTTTCCATATTTTTTGTTCTTCATCTTTGGACTCTGGAGTGGTTTTTCCATATCCTGATAGAACAATGCCAAGATCAGTCAAAGCGACTGCATAGAGGGCCAGGCATTAAAGGGAATTCCTTTTGCAAAGGCACAGAGGCTGCTGGTCAGTGACGACTCTTTTTCCAAGTAAGTATGACACATCTTCCTTATTCATATTTTATTAAGAAGTCCTATCAAAGAATTAATCAGTTATAAAACTTTAAATATTAAGTAAATCACTCTTAGCAAATAGGTGATTCATGTAAGAGTATCAGATTTTTCATAAGACCAAAAGCAAAGTCAAATACAGCATTTCATTTTACCAATTTTTTTAAACACTTAATGGTCATAAAAAAGAAAAGGACTTTAAAAAAATAACACTGACTCTCTGCTAATGTTAACACCAGGAAATAGCTGTAGAGATGAGGCTGTTAAAGTGTAAATTTTAGATCTTCAAGGGAAGCAACATGAAATAAGTCAGCTTTTATTAAAATAGATCTTTTCTCTCTTTCCAGCATATACATATATATGTACTTTCTCTTTAAATAAATATATATTATGTATTTTTCATGATGACTTACTTGACAACATTCACCTGGTGCTTTAGGACCATGGCATTCGATTGGGAAAGGAAGATAGATTCCAAAAACACAGAGTGTATAGGGATTCTCCCAAAGCAGAAGAATTGCCTTGGGTTGGGAATGTTTCTCGGCTCTCATATGAGGACTTCTGAGTCTTCTGAGGAGTTGTCGGCTAATAAAAGTCCATCTGGTGATGGGCTCCCCAAGGGCAGTGTGCTGGACTGGGACCAGGAGACTCCATTTTTCATAAGTCTGTCTTCTGGTAGAACACAGTTCTTTTCCGGGGCGGCAGAAGCCAGATCTCCCCATTCCTCATTGCCCCCGTTCAGGATGTACCTTTCCTCCTGAGGTCTGTTCCCGTGAACTTCCGCCGTCACCACGCTGACAGCCGCACTGGGAGTACAAGAACCAATGATAGAGTCAATATCAATATTCATGTCTAGCTGAGCAAGGGCGGGGCCCTCTCCAGGGTCCTCACAGCTCTCGGGAAACTGTGTGTTGATGTAAATGACATCAGCTTTGTCCTGAACTTCAGGCAAACTTTCCAAGAACTTTTCTAGCTGCAGTCTCAACGTGGAAAAGGTAGGTCGGTCCAAGGGCTCAGCTCTCCAGCAAGAGTGCATTATTTCATACCTACAAGCATACAGAAGCGTGAGTTATTTCTCGGCCCAGCGCCCGGCACTGAATGCAGTCCACACCTTGTTTTCACCTGTTCTTTGATTCCGTCACATTTTAATCCACACTAATTCTACTTCTGGTAAATTACTGTGGTTTGCTCATGGCATAATATTAGTTCAGCTTATAGAAGTGTCCCATGGGTATGTAATAAGTGATTCTCTGGCTCCAGGAACTTAGGTGGCAATTCTATCTAATGTTGTGAAGCAGGATTAATTCAGGTCCCCCCTTCATGCTAGAGGTTGGCAAACCATATGGCCCACGGGCCAAGTCCAGCCCATTGTCGGTTTTGTAAATAAAGTTTTATTGGAATACAGCTACATTTATGTGTTGACATATTGTCTACAGCTGCTTCTGCTCCCATGGCAGAGTTGAGTAGTTGTCACAGAACCACATGGGCTGCAAAACCAAAAATATGTATTATTTGGCACTTTACAGAGAAAGTGTGCTGACCCCAGTTGTATACCATCAAACTGGGACTGCAACCAGGAGAGCTGTCTTAGCTGGGCCCTGGGGCAGGGGCTAAAGTGGTGAAGGACGTCTACCTCACAGGGATGGGCGTTTTGTATGTGTCACTACACTGAATCTTCTCAACTGCCTTGTCACTGTTACACTGCAGTAAAAATGAGAGCAGGCTCTGGGATGTTACAGATGCTGGCATAGCTGTGTAGACAGTAGGGCAACCAGCCTCTGACTGGACAACGCCTACTCCCAGGAGCTCCCAGACAACTTGCTCTTCCGGGTAGCTTCTTCATTCCCAGCGTCTGATAGAATTAAGAATTATGAGCACAATTGGGCGTCTAGGTGGCTCAGTGGGTTAAAGCCTCTGCCTTCAGCTCAGGTCGTGATCCCAGGGTCCTGGGATCGAGCCCCGCATCGGGCTCTCTGCTCAGCGGGGAGCCTACTTCCTCCTCTCTCTCTGCCTGCCTCTCTGCCTACTTGTGATCTCTGTCTGTCAAATAAATAAATAAAATCTTAAAAAAAAAAAAAAAGAATTATGAGCACAATAAAACAAAGAGATGACCAAATTAGGAACTACTGGCCAGAGATGAAGACTGAGTTATACCATCATTTCATTTTGATTCTGTCCTGTTTTCAGAAATTGGTATTTGTGTTGCTGGATATGAAAACAACCCAAATTTAAATCATCTGACACATGGAGTCGATGTGATCTTACCAACATAAATATCCAATTCCTGTATTTACACTGAACACGTGATGTAGATCCTTTGGCTAATTCTTTTTTTTTTTTTTTAAGATTTTATTTATTTGACAGAGATCACAAGCAGGCAGAGAGGCAGGCAGAGGGAGAGGGGGAAGCAGGCTGCCCACTGAGCAGAGAGCCCGATGCGGGACTTGATCCCAGGACCCTGAGATCGTGACCTGAGCCGAAGGCAGAGGTTTAACCCACTGAGCCACCCAGTGGCTCATTTTTGGCTAAAGAATAAAGCCCCCCTTTGGCTAATTCTACTAGCATGTGGTCCTTCACATATGGGCAGATCTCTACGGAGGCATTTAACAATATCTTTTCACTTGTTTACTTTTGCAGCCTTTATCAACATTTGCGGATGCTTCTGGGAGGTGGAGATCTGCAAAGCACTATGCCTATGAAGGGGCCGGCTAGGAAGACAGGACACTGAGGCATATTCCCCCGGCTGAGAACCCTGATTCTCACCTAGACATCAGGCTTCACGGTGCTTTTGCCTCTCCCTGTTTTTACAAAACTTCAGTAGATGGCTACTTAGACTTGACAAACAGTTTTTGTTTCCATTTTCATGGTTTTTGTGGTATAAATCAATTTGCATGACTTCCCCCCTACCACAAAGCCATGACTGTTGGCAATCTGAAATGAGCTTTGAGGCATTCTGTCCTTAGAGACACATTCTCCTTCCCATTACTTCATCAAGGGACTGTGTTATCTAACTTACTTTCAATGTTTCTGGGTCTTAGAGAAAGCATTTGAATAATCTGTCATTTTTTCCATGTAGCAAAGTAGCAATATCACTTTGAAACTTATTTATTTTTGAAGATTTTAATTATTTGAGAGAGAGCGAGTGAGAGAGATAGCACGAGTGGGATGAGGGTCAGAGGGAGAAGCAGACTCCCCACTAAGCAGGGAGCCCAATGTGGGGCTTGATCATGGGACCCGGGGATCATGTCCTGAGCCGAAGGCAGACACTTAACCAACTGAGCCATCCAGATACCCTGAAACTTACTTATTTTTTTACTTTCAGTGCTTCAGAAGTACTTAAAAATATGAACATGGGGGCACCTCGGTGTCTCAGTCATTAAGCATCTGCCCTCAGCTCAGGTCAAGATCCTAGGGTCCTAGGATGGAGCCCTACATCAGGCTCCCTGCTCAGTGAGGAGCCTGCCTCTCCCCCTCTCCCCCTCTCCCTGCCTGTGTTCCCTCTCTCACTCTATCTCTGTCAAATAAATATAAAATTTAAAAAAATATAAGAACACGGCTTTTACAGATGTGGGAGTATGTATATCATCTAAGCTGCTCCCCACAAAGGCCAATGCCACAGCGGACCAAGGAGAGGAGCAAGAGGACCTGGAGAGTAATGGGGGGCTGCGAGCTTTAGTAATTTCAGTTTTATGGGTGGAAATAAAACAATAGGTTTGGTAGCTGCCTTTGTTAATGGTCACTTTTGTTTTTGTTAAGATTTTACAAAAAGGATAATCCAGTCTTATCAGCTGCCAGGGGCTGAAGACAGGGGAGGGGGAGCTGTCTCATGGGTATAGATTATCAGTTTCCTAAGACGAAAAGAATCCTGGAGATGGAGGGTAGTGATAGTTGGATAACAAAGTGAAAGCACTTAATGCTCCTGAACCTCACACTTAAAAGCAGTTACGCTACATCTCTTTTACCACTATTTAAAAAAAGAATTTAAAAAGATGGAATCATACGCAAGTACAAAATGTACAAATGGATGAATTCACCCCATATCTTTAAGGCACCTGCTTTGTCCCTGGCAAAGGAGTATCTAACATCATGTTCTTAGCCCTTCAGCCTCTCTGCCTGCCATGAGTCAGATCCCAGTGCGTTTGGGTTTTGCCCTATGGGCAACAGGGAGTATGTTTGGGGCATCCATGATCAGACTAATTTTAGAAAGATCACTTTGGTTGCCACCCAAAGGATGTGTTAGGAGCCTGGGGGTAAGGAGAAAAATGAGATGGGAGACAGAAGGGCCTGTATTATTCCATGGGAAACAACAATCACCTGATCTGCTCATCACTCACATATACCGTGAGGTCACTGTGCCACTGTTTCCATATATGTGATGAGGAAGCGGAAGTCAATGGAAGTCAATGGCCCCAGACCCGTCCAGCCCTGGGATTCCATGGTTTGAGGGTCCCAGGGGTGGGAATGAAGGGGAGGGGGACTCTGAAGGACATCTTCTGGCTGATAAGACTCAGCAGGATAAAGGAGCAAGGTGGTTCCCTGGTGTCACACTGGACAATGAGGGCAATCAACACAAATGGCATGAACCACAGTGGCCAGCGGGGGACGGAGGGAAGTCCTGAGGGCTGCAGCCAGGATGCCCTGAATTCAGCTAAGGAAACGTCCCACGTCCCATGCCCCACGTAGGTGACAGAGGCATCACAGAGCATGGCCTCTTGGGCACTGGGGAGCAGGGCACAGAGCGTTCTCTGCTCTTTACGTTGTTATAGTGCTTAGAGTTGAGTTTAAAGAGACCAAGGGGCAACTCAACACAGGAATGAACTCATCTCAACTAAGTTTAGACAGCAGACATGGAGGGGAAGCTCAGAAGTATCTGTCTCATTTTTTTTTTTTTTAATTCATTTGACAGACAGAGATCACAAGTAGGCAGAGAGGCAGACAGAGAGCCCAATGCGGGGCTCGATCCCAGGACCCTGGGACCATGACCTGAGCCGAAGGCAGAGGCTTTAACCCACTGAGCCACCCAGGTGCCCCCTCTGTCTCACTTTTTAAAAGAAAATGCACAGATATGTAAACACAGAGGCCTCTTTGGGATATACTGTTCTCCAGCATCCAGATTTGAGGGGAGATGTGGGAAGAGGGTCTGGTTCCCCAGAGCCCCTGTAAACCCGTAATGTGAGGACCACAGACCCGTCTGCTTTGCCTGACTTCCCTGACACACAGCATCTATGTCGCTCTCTCCTAAAACTTCTCACTGACTCAGCATTCCCTGCTTGGCTCTATGTGAAATGTCTCAAAACCAGCGTGTGACACAGCTCAGACCTCACTAAGACCCCAGATAATTGCCAAATGCCAACTTCTGGAGCACAAGAGAAGCTAAGAAAGAAATGGCAACAAAACTCTTCATTCAATATTGTTTGGCTGTAACTGCTTCCTCATTATCAGATGCAAACATGTCATTAACGAGGTCCCTTTAAAAACTACCATAAAACCCCAAATCTAATCTAATTAGGATTTCATGATATTTTTAAGGACTTAGGTTTTCTGTGTCTGTTCTTCATGTTATGTATTTACAACCACAATAACCACCACCAAGCAGGGTGAGGCTCTGGTCAATAAAGTCTCCTTCTGGGGTGCCTGGGTGGCTCACTGGGTTAAAGCCTCTGCCTTTGGCTTGGGTCATGATCTCAGAGTCCTAGGATCGAGCCCCACATCGGGCTCTCTGCTTAGCGGGGGGTCTGCTTCCCCCCCCATCTCTGTCTCTGCCTGCTTCTTTGCCTACTTGTGACCTCTGTCTGTCAAATAAATAAATAAAATCTTTAAAAAAATAATAAAGGCTCCTTCTGCTTGGCTTGGACAGGATCTGGGAGGCCTGAATGCACACTGACCTAGGTCTTCTCACCCGTGTGCAGAAGCAGGGCCAGAGTGACTGTGTGTGTGTGTGTGTGTGTGTAGAGGGGTGTAGAGCACATGGTCGGTCTCCCAGGGAGGATTTTAACACATACATTTCTAGGCCTGCTTTGGACCAACAGAGTGACAATCTCTGCACAGGGCTGAGGAATCACGCTGTTAGAATATCTCCCTAGCAATTCCAAGGACCGGGCTGACCTCAGTCACTGGCAGATTTCCAGACTTCCTAACTGAGGGTATCATTGTGATTGGTATGTCTGAAGTGTTGTATAGAAAAGGAACCGTAGTGGTAAGAGGACAGGTAATTGTTCAAGACCCTCATGAGCGAGAGAGTCAAGTCAACCTGTTTGTCTATAGGGTCGGTCCCTAGAGGGGCTTATAGAACATCAGGGCACGTGCTGGCTTGCTGGAGATGTGCACACACCAGCTCCCACACCAAGAAAGGCTCGTGGCCTGGGACGTCTGTGTGCTACCCTCTGCACACACCCATCTGGCTAAGCGTGAGCCCTCCTGCTGAGCAGCCGCGCCTCCCTAGGTCTGCACCGCTGGCCCCATGCAGAGTGCCCGGTGACACGGAGAAGCTCACTCACAGTTCATCCAGGCAGTCCTCGGGCTGCCTCAGCCTATGGCCATGGAGAAGATAGTCGTACATTTCGTGGTTCTGGACTCCCGGGTAGGGAGTCATTCCCCGCGTCGCTATCTCCCACATGGTCACGCCAAATGCCCACTGAGAACAAAGCAACAACAAGTTAGGACGCAAGTCTTTTCTGAAAGGCTGAATGGCCTTTTTCATGTAGAAAGGGCATTTCCTTAAAGCCCAAGGATGGTGCACAAAGCTGACAATTATGCATGAGACATGCTGCTTTCCCAGCGCTGCAGTAACGCTTGGGTCAGAGAGCCACACTTCCCTGGTTGTACAAAGGCTGCTCTGGGAAATCTGGCAAAGGCAGAGAGCCCTCTCTCCTGTCATGTCAGTGCTCTGTGTAATGCTCTGTCCCCTGCTGTTGTTACGTGTCTTTGTCTCCCGATCTCCAGGTAAGGGTTTAACTACACAGAATCTTTGATGCAGGGCCACTGGACGAACTCATTCAATTTCATGTGAATATCTTAGCACACTGTGTGCAATAAGTCACTATATTGCAGCCAAAAAAAAAAAAAAAAAAAAGATGGGAATAAATTAAAGGCCTATGCAAAACAGATCTTCTGAAGGTCAAGCGACGTCACCAGAATATAGTTTTCTACCTGATTTAAGGAACCTAGCACTAAATAAAAGGTGTGAACATGCTCCCAATCCTCAGTTTATCAGAAAGTAACGTGTCTTGCAACACCAGCTCAAGTCAATTCTTTCTGCGCGCCGTCATCTTTGCAATGTGGGGCTCCGAATCAAAGCCCCGCACGTACCACGTCACTTTTACTCGTGTACACTCGGTCCGCAAGACTCTCTATGGCGATCCATTTCACAGGCATCTTAGCGATGCGGCCTTGGCGGTAGTAATCACCACTGTAAATCTTTTTAGAGAGGCCGAAGTCCGCGACACAGACGGTCATATCGTCTCGTAACCTGCAGAAGGCAAGTTCACATCCTCAGCGGTGTTTAGAGGCAAAGCCTAAATCACGGGTCTGCATCAGAAGCAGCTGAAAACATTCCTGGTAAATAACCGAAAGAAAAAATCCCAATGGCCTGTGAGGGTCCTGCTTTGGGACCAATGGCAGGGCAAGTGACAGGGAGTTATAACCTTGCACCCTGTGGTCCGTGTGGGGACCTGGAGCAACAAGGGCACCTGTGCACAGAGAGGAGAGCCACCTGGAGGGAAGGGATGCTTCACAGGAGAAAGAGCAGCAGCCGAAATCCAGGGCCCTCCAAGGGACTCACCGAGCGCCAGCAGCTTTCCCGCCTGGTGTCTGCAAGCAGCACTGGCTCCTGCCAGTTTGGGGGAGGTGAGGAAGTACAAGCTATGAGAGGGGGACCCTGGACTTCCTGTTACAATAGCCAGGGGGTACTTGAGGAATTAAGCGGAAAATGAAAGGGATACAATTGCATTTATAGCCCAGGCTGTTAAAGCAGATCCTAGACAAGAAGAAGGAGAGAGGAGGAGAAATGAGTGGTCTGGAGGTGGGATGACTGCCTTGTGCCTGACACTGGCTCTTAAAACTGCAAAGTCCCCTATCCTGGGAAATCCCTCAGTTCCAGGCAAAGTGGACAGCTGGTCACCCTACCTGATGGGAAAAATATGAAGGAAAATATTCAGGGCAAAGAGAGGTGCCCTTTTCATGATTCTCCTTCCATGGTATAAAAATCACTTAAATAAACAAACAAGAGGTGCCTGGGTGGCTCAGTTGGTTAAGCGTCTGCCTTTGGCTCAGGTCATGATCCTGGGATCCTGGGATCAGACCCACATCGGGCGCCCTGCTCAGTGGGAAGCCTGCTTCTCTCTCTCCCCCTGCCCCTCCCCCTGCTTATGCTCTCTCTCTGTCAAATAAAATAATAAAATAATAAAATCTTTAAAAAAAAACCCCAAACCACCACCACCACCACAAGACCCTTCTGGATCTTAAAAATGCAGGACAAGTGGTAGAGGGCTGGTGGGAGGCTAGGTAAGGAGTTGGGGGGCAGCCCCTATGGTCACATCTCCAACCAAGAAAAACAGTAACAATAATACATTTAAAGAATACTCTCTCTTCTTGGAATAATTAAACTTAAAAATCGAGAACTAGTTATTGTTTTTGAGGACTTAGAGCAGATAATGATGGTCCTACAGGAGCGGAATGGAGAGGAAGGGGAGCCTGAGGTCAGAATTCTTGTATAAGTCCTTGTCTCTCTGCTACAAGAGGAAAGCCTCCATGTAGTTTCACAGTACACGTTCACAAGGCAGGATCTCGAAGCTTGACAGACAAAACCCTTATGATTTTGCTTACTGCCTCCATAACTAGCTGGCTTATGTATAATTCTGGGTCCAAAGCGAGCCCATGGCAAAAGGGAAGGATCACAAAGGTCATACCCAGCACTCCAAGCGGAGAGGGTGAAAAAGTCACAGGAGAACATTCTGGAAGCCAACCAGACTTGCAGAGGCAGACGTTGTGAAGAGACCCAGTCATACATCAGAGCCAGAGAAATCCCATCTCCAGAGCTAGCCAAAAGCTCCCCTCCCAAACCTGCCTCTCTCCCATGTTTTAATAGCAACAGGCCAGCCCCTACTCCTACCCGGCCCCCCAAATATCTCGCACGATGAGGTCTAGCCCTCCTGGGTTGGGCCAGGACTCTTACATGCAATTTCGAGCAGCTAAATCCCGATGCAGAAAATTCCTGTTGCTCAGATACTCCATTCCCTGGGCGATGTCCACCATGAACTTCAATAGTGTCTGCAGCGGAATATGCTGGGGAGAGGAGAAGCAAGAAGACAAAGTATGTTTTAAAAGTTAAACTTGTGGAGAGTTATTGCCACCTGAGGGGAGAAAGAGAGTTTTTGTGTTTGTTTGTTTAGTATTTGTATTTCTTAAAGGAAACAAACCTTTCACTTCCATATCACTCACCTCACAAATAAGTTTTTAAAAAAGGGATAAAAACAACAACAAACCACAAAATTTTTGGCAAATTTCACATTCTCCCCGTCTTTAAAACTATTGACGGTGAGTATTTCTTTTTCCAAGTTACGAGGTCAAATGGGATCCTTTGTGTCCTTCAGAGTGGCAGGGGGACAGAACACCTGTGCCAGGAAAAGAGGGGAAAAGAGGGGCAGGCTGCCTTCAGCAGGGGACAGACAAAAAGCCCACTCAACCCACTCTAGTCATACAAGCGTATGCGATCATCTTACTTTGAGACACTTGCAAAGGTAAGTTTCTTTGAGATAGAAATTAGGACCATCTTTGCCTCTGATCACGGGACCAAAGGACCACAAGGAGAGGTATTCAGGGATTTTGTTTTTGTTTCTCTAGAGTCCTCTGGTGAGTGTCAAGTCTACGCTGTACAGATCAGTCCAGAAGGCTCGGTGAGAGAACCTGTCCTGTCGGGACTGAAGATGAAGGTGATGACTGAGGAAGATCTCTGTGTAGTAACTAAACATTTTAGCACAGCAAGGGCCCCGAGGAAGAGTGTTTACCACAAGTTCCTGGCAGTCATGAATGGGTCCATCCATGACAAACTCTCTTCAGGGCATTGGATTTGTCATGGCTTATTCTCTATGGAACATGAGTTTTCCAAAGTGGTGTTCATGAAGACGCTGAATTTTTGAAGATTTATATTTCCCAGCTAAGATATGTGTTAACTACATCCTGTCTATATAGCAAAATGCTTTAATTATCCTTTACCTTTTTTTTTTTTGAAAGATTTTATTTATTTGACAGAGAGAGATCACAAGTAGACAGAGAGGCAGGCAGAGAGAGAGGGGGAAGCAGGTTCCCTGCTGAGCAGAGAGCCCGATGGAGGGCTCTATCCCAGGACCCTGAGACCATGACCTGAGCCGAAGGCAGAGGCTTTAACCCACTGAGCCACCCAGGCACCCTGTATCCTTTACCTTTATATACTGGAGTTGTTAAAAACAAGTAAACAAAAAAAAATGTAAACAAATCAGGCAGGAAATTCTTATGCTTCTCTTCTGTATAACTGAGGCATTTGAGTTTCCAGGAAAGGATTTGGGTATTAAAGAATATGAAGTCCTGCTGGCATCATGAGTGTAGCACCAATTAGGTACTAATCATTTGTGTTATTTTTCCCTACAACATTTATGTTATTCTTGCAGACTGGGAACAAAAGTAATTTAAAAAGTAACTGTGTGGTAGAACTAAGAAATGAATTCAACAAGGTTCCAGGATGTAAGATTGAGATACAAAAATTAGTTGTGTTTGTATACACTAGCAATGATCGATCTGAAAATAAAATTAAGAAAATAATTTCATTCCAAAAGAATTCAAAATAAAATACTTAAGAATAAATTTAACAGAAGAAATGCAAAACATACTCTGACAATGATGAAACATTGACATTAAAGTAGATCAGAATAAATGGAAAGATATCCTATGTTCATGGATCAGAAGACTTAATATTGTTATGATAGCAACACTCCCCAAACTGATCTACAGATTTAATATAAGCCCTATCAGAATCTCAGCAGGCTTCTTTGTAGAAATTAACAAACTGATCCTAAAATTCATATGAAAATTCAAGCACTCAGAATATCTAGAACAAGCTTGAATAAGAAGACCAAAGTTGGAAGCCTCACGTTGACTGATTTCAAAATAAGAAAGCAATGATAATCAAGATAACATGGTACTAGCCTAAGGACAGACTCACAGATTAATGAAACAGAATTGAGAGTCTAGAAATAAATCCACAAGTCAATGTCAAATGACTTTGAACAGAGTGCCAAGATCATTCAGTGGGGGAAAGAACTGGATAAGAGAGTGGGATATGCAAGAGAATGAAACTGGACACCAACCTGAACTCATATACAAAATTAACTCAAAATGGATCAAAGACCTAATGTAAGAGCTCAAGTATAAAATTCTTGGAATTATTCATAAAAGCCAAAAAGTGGAAACAACCCAAAGTCCATTAACAGATCAACAGACAAGCGAAACATAATACAGCTACACAATGGAGTATTATTTGGTCTCAAAAAGTACTGATAGAAGCTACAGCATGGATGAACCCTGAAAACATGCTCCAGGAAGGAAGCCAGATATGAAAGACCACAGACTATGACTCCATTGACCTGAAATATCCGAAATAGGTAACTAGAGAGAGACGGAAAGCAGGTTGCTGCTTCAACTGAGGGTTTCTGGAGGGGAGGTGGGTGGGGCGATGGGGTAAGTAGGGGATGGGCATTAAGGAGGGCACATGATGTGATGAGCACTGGGTGTCATCTAAGACTGATGAATCAATGACCTCTGAAACTAATAAAATACCATATGCTAATTCATTTAATTTAAATAAAGTTAAATTAAATTTTAAAAAAAGGTTGCTTAGAGCTGGGAACAAGGTGGGGAGGGGAGATCGGGAAGTGATTGCAAAAGAGTACGGGGCTTCGTTAGGTGATGAAAATGCTCTACAATTATGCTACACAACTTGAGCATGCCAAACCCCCCTGAGTTGTGCGCTTTAAATGGCAGAAGTGTAGGGTGTTTGAATTATATCTCAGTAAAGGTGTTATAAAAAAAAAATTACTGTTCCAGGAGAAGAGAGGGAGAGGGAAGAGGAAAGAGAGGGAGAGGGAAGAGGAAAGAGAGCAGACTTCTCTTTTTGTCTCTGGAGGCTGGTGGATGAGGACGTCAGGCCTGGAGGAGCTGCCCCCATCAGACACGTTGAGGGGCAGCTGCAGCTGAAAACGCAGAAAGGTCGAACAGTTGTGGACACGAGGTGATGTTGCTGAGGCAGAACTGACCAACACCGCAGCTGTCCTACCTCTGGGCTTCGCTGTGTGAGATCCCTCTGCTCCTGCTAGCGTGGACCAAGTTATGTAAGTGCGCCCCCCCTGCAGGGCCGGGGTGCTGGGCCCTACGTGCCATTCCGTCTTCCATGGGAATAGTACGTCTGGAGGTGTGCAGGGCAGACAGGAGATGGCAGGACAGGACAGGACCCCAGTTCTCATGGGGGTAGACACACCAAAGGGAGGCAGGCTGTAAGAACATGGGCATCAAGCAGAGATAAAAGCCACCTGCTCTAGAATCTCAGCAAAGAGCTGCATGCTCATGGAAAATTTTAAAAAAATATTCTACCCTGTCACTGTGACTATCCCCAAAAGAGGGGTAGGAGTAAAATGGCAAATTAAGAGGAAGTACATGGCCACAATCAGAATGAGCAAAGACCTAGTGATCTGAGAGCACACATGTGTTTTAGGAAAAGGAGGCTGTCTCATGTGTCAAAAGCAAAGAGGCAGAGAAATGGGGTTGATAAGGCAGGAAAGATAAGTTGGGATCTGTAACAGATCAGATGGCTTCCTTTGTGTGTAATATAAAGCCCAACTCAAATGATCCAATGAAGCTACAGTATTCAAGACCATGTGGGAGGGGTGAAGAATGGGCACACAGTTTAACAGTACAGAATAGAGAACTCAGAAATAGACCCACACTAACACAGCCAATTCATTTCTGACAAAGATGCGAAAGCAATCAATTCAATAGATTAACGACAGTCTTTTCACAAATGATACTGGTCATCTATATGAAAAATAAAAGCAAACCTTAAGCTAAATGTCATATCTTAGATAAAAATTAATTAAAAATGGATCATAGACTTAAATGTAACACATAAAATCACAAAGTTTTTAGAAGATAACATAGAAGAATTTTTTATCTGGGTTTAGGCAAAGAGTTCTTAGACATGACAGCAAAAACATGATTCATCAGCAGAAGTTAAATATTTTTACTCACATTAATAGAGTATGAAGACACACACAAAAAAGAGATAGTACAAAGACAAGCTACCAACTAGAATAATCTTTGCAAACTGCATATCCAAGAAAGGTACTATATCTAGAATATATAAAGAGCTCTGAAAACTCAACAATAAGAAAAACAACAACCCAATTAAAAAATAAACAAAAGACTTTAACAGACCCTCATCAAAGAGGATATAAAGATGGCATATAAACACAAGAGAGGATGTTCAATGTCCTTAATCATTACAGAAATGTAAATAAAAGCCACAACGAGGTATCACTACCCATCTATCAGAGCAGCTAATAACCAAATCAAACCAGACCCAAAACTGATAATGCCAAGTGCTAACAAGAATGCAAAGCAAATGAGTCTCTCATACACTGCTGGTGGGAATGTAAACGTACAGCCACTTAGGAAAATCTAGAAGTTTCTTTTAAAATTAAAAATACACTTTCCATATGACCTAGTATCTCACCTCTGGACTTTTTACCCTAGAGAAGTAAGAAGTTATGTTCACTCAAAAATCTGTACATGATTTTTTTTATAGCAACTTCATTCATCCTTGCCCCAAACTGGGAACAACCCACGTGTGCCTCAACAGGTGAATGGATAAGCAAACCGGTCCATCCATGCACTAGGAGATACACAGCAATCAAACAAGGAATGAACTACTGATCCAGGCACCAACTTAAGTGGATCTCAAAGGCATACTGCCGAATAAAAGAAGCCAAAAAGTTACAAACTGTATGATTCCATTGATATAACATTCTCAAAAAGACAAAACTACAGTCATGGAGAACAGATCAGTGGTTACCAGGAGTCAGCCATGGGGGCAGAGCATGACTACCAAGATGTCGCAGGAGGAGGTATTTTTGGGTGATGAAACTGTTCTGTATCTCAACTGTGATGATGGACATGTGAATCCATTTATGTGTTAACACTCATAGAACTGTACACTGGAAAGGGCAAAAGAGTCAATAACACTGTACGATCATTTAAAAAGGATTTTTACAAAGATTATAAATGGTCCCTACCTCTTCCACAACGATTCAGGAAAAAAGTCCAGTAAGAGGCTACTCTATTTCCAAAGGGGCCATATAAGAGAGGAGGGTTGAACGTCACAAGTAAAAACAGACAACTGTTGGCCATCAAGTAGCCCTGAATATGAGCCTGGATATTTTTACTGTAGAATTTACTCTTATGCAACACAAAATTCCCATGCCTCCAAAAATTGTTAGAAAAATCCCACCACATACCAGAAAACTGAATGGGAGTGAAATTGCTCATCAATGCGAAATGAAATCCATTCAAGGGGATGGCGTGTAGCCATTCACAGCCAACTGTCTGGAGGCCGCCCTGCGGGGGAGGGGTGCACACTGGGATGGGGCCATCAGAGAAGAGCCGAAAGTAGGGGCTCTGCAACCCGGGGGCCAGTCCTGCCTCCATCATTGCCCGATCTGTGCCTCAGTTTCCTAACCTGAGATTCTATTATTAGTAAGGACCTCCTATGGTTGCTGGGCCATTACTGCAGCACTATATGCAAAATAAAGCCTCTGCGGAGTGCTGGAGAAGAGTCAGCCCCATGGATGGCCTGCAGGGAGGCACGTACCTCCTGAGCACCAGCCTGTGAAACACGGAGGCATGGAATGAACAGCTGGGATGGGAATGGCCAAAGATGCCAATGACTGGGTAAGATGTTGCCAATGGTAGTTTTGTTTTGTTTTGTTTTTTCTTTTTCCTTTTCCAGGCTTCTTATAAAGTTACGTCTTTCAGGTGGAAAAAAGGAAGAAAGGGTGCCTGGGTGGCTCAGTTGGTTAAGAGACTGCTTTCAGCGCAGGTCATGATTTTAGAGTCCCAGGATGGAGTCCCGAATCGGGCTCCCTGCTTGGCGGGGAGTCTGTTTTTCCCTCTGACCCTCCTCCCTCTCATGCTCTCTTTCTTTCATTCCCTCTATCAAATAAATAAATAAAACCTTTAAAAACATAAACATAAAACTAATAAAAAATAGTAAAAACAAAAGAAAAAGAAAAAGGGAAGAAAAACACTCAGTCATGCTGAGTGCCCTATTTTGGATTAGGCCTTTCACCTCTTCGGAGAAGCCTCAGTGATTTTTATAATAGCTCTGAGATGTGGCTACAATTTAAGAAGTCATGAGGAAGAGAACAAAAATCTGAGCATGAGACCAAGGGGAAGTGAAAGAAGAAAGATCACTTATACCTCCCTGGGAGTAATAAAACAAGTAAAAGAAAAAGAAAAGGAAAGCAAGAAATAACCTTTCACATCCATAACACACAGTGTCAGCAGGAAATAGGAAGAAAGTTCCAGGGGTGCCCGGGTGGCTCAGTGGGTTAAAGCCTCTGCCTTTGGCTCAGGTCATGATCCCAGGGTCCTGGGATCGAGCCTCGAATCGGGCTCTCTGCTCAGCGGGGAGCCTGCTTCCCTTCCTCTCTCTCTCTGCCTGCCTCTCTGTCTGCTTGTGATCTCTGTCTGTCAAATAAATAAATAAAATCTTTAAAAAAAAAAAAAAAGAAAGAAAGTTCCAGAATGTTTACCCTAAACTGGGTCTCAAGGTTTTATGTTTGTTTTCAAAGTGCCTTGCCAAATTCAATAAATGGCTGTTCCTGCAGATGTGTCTGTCTCTTGGGATGAGGACTTTCCTCATTATGCCCTGCAGCTGGGATGAGGGCTTTCCACATTATGCCCCTCCTTTCTCGGGGGCCCTGGTCGGTCACCTGCGTGGGACCTGTGGCCACGTGCCGGTGGGTATGGTGCCTCAGTCTAACTCCTGTTTCTGTCGGGTTCCCCTGTGCGGCGGGATTCAGACAGTGTTTGCCTTGTGGAGTCACCGCCCCTCTTAGGGGCAAGGTTGAAGGAAAGCATGCCGGCCCGCTGATTCACGACAGGCTTTCCAATCCGGAGGATGGAGGGGCTCCTGATAATCCGAAAGGCGGACGGGGTATATTCATGCTCAGTGTCCAGAAAAACAGCTCAGTGCAACTTCCTCTGGGAATGAAACGGATCCTGCTTTTAGTGATTTCAGAGTGAATGAGCTGGAAAGAGGAGACTTCAAAAGAAAGAGGCCACTCTGTCAGCATGTAGGGCCCACCCGGCTCCACTGCGATGGGGCTGGAGCCATGAGAACGTGCGCCCAGCTGGCTTCATCCCCCCATAAAATGGGAATTGTGAGACCTATGTGCAGGCCTGCTGTGAGGACAAAAACCACATTTCAGCCCCAGGGTGCATAGCGAGCGCTGAACAGAGGCCACACGTCCTCTCCCTCCCTCCTTTATTTTCAGGGTTAGCTGCTGAGGTTTCCCAGGCCTTGTCACAGAAGCCTGGGGGCCGTTCAGAGGCAAGACGACTGGGTAATTACCTTGGGTCCTGTCTCCAGTCGGGAATAGAGTAAATAGGTGTGCAGATCCCCGTACTTCATGAAGGGTAAAATCACCATGGGCTTTGGGATGCCCTGAGAGCTCATTTCTATACATACACCTGAAATTAAAACCAGAGAAAGTTACAAAGAGCCCTTTGTTACCAGTAACCAGAAAAGCACTGCAGGGGCACTGGCCAAATTGAAACCACGTGCTCTCGAGGTAACAGTTAAAAACAAAATAAACATGGGGCGCCTTGGTGGCTCAGTCGGGTAAGCCTCTGACTCTTGATCTTGGTTCAGGTCTTGATCTCAGGGTCATGAGTTCAAGCCTGTGTTGGGGTCCATGCTGGGCATGGGGCCTCCTTAAAAAATTAACAAACGAATAAAATAAAATAAATACCCATAAATCACAAACCGTATTAGAATGTGGAACACATGCTGGGTCCACTTGGTAATTTTTTTTCTTTCAGATCAGTAACAATCTAAGCACGAGAGGTCTCAAAAATTAATCAGTTAACAAGCATAGCCATCTAGACACCTGTGGAGTTTTTGTTACACTGAGCCTAAGTGAGGGGTGACTGTGAAAGAATTCAAGGGCAAACTAGTTTCCTGGGATAGTTAATACCTGATCAGGTGAAAAAGCCTGGGGCCATCAAATGCTCAAAACTATAAAAAGAATTTTGAGGGCCAGTAGGTAAAATTCACATCTCTAAGTTTTAACAGTTATACACAGCAAACACCATTTATCCTTAAAAGCTGGAACTAGGGCCTGTTGCCTGATGGCAGGCTGGCAAAGCTCTCCCACATCACGGCCCATCATCGCAAAGCACAATGGTTCTCAGAGTCTGCAAAAATCAATAGCTACAAAGGAGTAACAGTGGTTTCTTGGAAATGATTTGGTATCCAAGCATTATTTTTCATATCTCTCTGCAGCTTTGATCGTAATAAAACTTTGAAAGTTTCCCCCAAAGAATTGAACACGTATCCGGACACAGGACAGAAAAAAAGAAGTCAGCGGAATATTCAATTATTTTTAGGCCGCTGTTCTGTCTCGGGATTGTAGCACTGATACAGCAATGTCTTGATAGCTACAGGGCCACAAAACCAAATTCTATTAAATCGTGTTCCGTGATGCTGGCAGTGTTAGATCCCAGCAAACCATACTTGAAAATACATTAATAAATTGTTTCTCAGGATGCCTGGGTGGCTCAGTTGGTTAAGCGGCTGCCTTCGGCTCAGGTCATGATCCCAGCGTCCTGGGATCATGTCCCACATCGGGCTCCTGGCTCAGCGGGGAGGCTGCTTCTCCCTCTGCCTCTGCCTACCACTCTGTCTGCCTGTGCTCGCTCCTGTGCTCTGTCTCTATCTGACAAATATATAAATAATAAAAATCTTTAAAAAAAATAAATAAAATAAATTGTTTCTCAAAGACTGATCTATGGAATTTGTCTACTTTGACAGCTTTACCCTACTGGTATTTGATTCACGGATAACCTACAATCAGTACAAATTATAAATAGTTTAACATAAGCTTTTGTCTGGCTTTGGAGTAAAGTGGGGGCCCCCGTTTTCACCCATAGTCACCTAGACCTCTGTGGACACTAAACGTTCCTGAGCCCTTGCGGTGTCCAAGACATGCAAGCCCATTTTTATCATCAGCCTCAGAAAATATAATTGTAAGAAGCCTTTGGGGTGAAAAACTCAATGTTATCAATTACGGTGGGGTCATAGAGAGTATAAACTTATCTGCCCCAGAGACTTTTCCTTTGGCGTGGAGTGGATTAGCCAAGCCCTGCTGCCCCCCAGTCCCACATTTCTCCGAGGTACCTAGGAGTCGGATGACGTTGGGGTGGCTGAAGTCTTTCATGCATGCGGCCTCACTGAGGAACTCCTCAATCTCTCGCTGAGAAAAGTTGTCCACTAGGAGAGAGGATGGAAAATGGTAGGCACCGATCGTTTACTCAGTGAAGGGAAAGGAGGTAAGGGCAATTTTGTTCTCTAAAAGTAAAATCAGGAAAAGGCAAAACTACAGCAATGATAAACAGATGAGTGGTTGTCAAGCATGGATGGCTGGGGAGGCGTGGGCAGAGGGCACACAGGAGAATGTAGGGCAGGGAAACTTCTGCATGATACTGTAATGGTGCCCACAGGACACCATGTTTGTCAAAACCCAGAATGTTCAATACAAGGTGAAAGCTAATATAACCTATGGATCTCAGTTAATAATATAGCACATGGGTTACGGATATTCAATTGTAAAAAGTGCACCACAGGGATGCAAGATGTTAATGATAGGGAAGATTGTGAAGGGAGAAGGGCAGATGGCAACTCCGTATTTTCTGCCCAGTTTTTCTAGAAACTTAAAACTGCTCTAAAAATTAAAGTATATTTGTTAAAACAAAAACAAAACAAAACAAAAAAAACCCAGCAGGGGACGCCTGGGTGGCTCAGTGGGTTAAGTCTCTGCCTTCAGCTCAGGTCATGATCTCAGGGTCCTGGGATCGAGCCCCAAATCGGGCTCTCTGCTTAGTGGGGAGCCTGCTTCCTCCTCTCTCTCTCTCTGCCTGCCTCTCTGCCTACTTGTGATCTCTCTGTCAAATAAATAAATAAAATCTTTTAAAAAAAAGCCAATAACCCTGAAAGTCAAATGCAACTGATCTGTTGCAATTATTTTTGCCATAAAGAAAGCCAGAATACATGCTTCTTTCTATCTTGCAAGGCTAGTTGCTCAATCATGCCTTGTGAACTGGATATACTGTCCTAACGTCCACGCCACACCATTCTGGGATTAAACCAACTTGAGAGAGACATCTCAAATTCTGTATTATGGTAGGTGAAACAAGCCAGTCATAAGAGTGTAAGTACTGTGTGATTCCACTTTTACGAGGTAATTAGAGAGGTCAAATTCATAGAGACAGAAAGGGGGATGGTGGTAGCCAGGGGCAAGCGGGGGCAGAGGAGATGGGAAGTTGTCTGATGCCTATGGAGTTTCAGTTTTGCAAGATGAAAAAATTTTGGAGGTGGACGGGGGAGGGGATGGTTGCACAACAGTGTGAATAAACTCAATGCCACTGAACCGTGCTCTTAAAAATGGTTAGGATTGGGGCGCCTGGGTGGCTCAGTCGTTGGGCGTCTCCCTTCCGCTCAGGTCATGATCCCAGGGTCCTGGGATCAAGCCCCACATTGGACTCCCTGCTCAGCAGGGAGTCTGCTTTTCTCTCTCTCCCAATCCCCCTGATGGTGTTCTCTCTCTCTCTCTCTCTTTGCCAAATAAATAAATAAAATCTTTAAAAAAGAAAATGGTTAGGATGGTACATCTTATGTGATGTGTATTTTAAAAACAAAGAAATGAGGAAAACAAGGAAAAACAAACATAAAGCCGGGCACGCCTTAGGGAATTTGCTATAATACTAAGTCTAGACTGAAATCACACATGCGTGTCTCTAGCATAGGGTCTGGACATTTTATGGGCTTTGTATACATTAATCTTTTTCTTCTAAAATTAAGGCAAATTTAAGAAAAGTAAAAAGAAAAATTACAGAGATCTGCGAAATGTCTGTTACCTTTGCCCTCACCTATTACCTTTGCTAAGACAATGAGGTGGGTGGAACAGAAAGGGTAGGGTACACCTGCAAACGCCACCAATCCCACTCCTCCCCAAGGGACCAACATTCCCAGCAAATGTGGGAGCCTGGGATGCAGAGGCCAGAGACTGTTCATTCAATCTTTGGTAATTAGCACAGATGCAATGCTTATGCAAGTGATTCAAATCAAAGAAGAGCATAGCCAAGGCCAGAGAGGAAACAGGTTCCAGGCCTAGCCCCTTTTACAAGGTCCCCTACACCTTCCACTGGTAAATGGGGACCATGGAAAGAGCCTTCACATGGACCAGGTTCAAATAAAAGAACGCAAGGGGTAGGAACGGAGCTGAAGGTGGCTCAGCCCCCTGACTTGGCCCTGTACTGGGTTCAGCTCCAGGGACCACTCTAACTTCACACGGCTGGGTTTTCAGAGGATAACACTTGAATCTACTTCTGAGTCGTACTGATTTCCTCTTCCTGATGAAAGGTAAGAATGACTGCAACGTCCTTTGGCACACGGGGTGTATTCTATAAGTACTGGCCATTATTCTAGCCATAAAAGGCTTTGGAAAGCAGAAAGCACCAGTCCATGTGACTTGCTGGTTATTAGGATTCCTTTTTGTCCTTGAAATTAAAACTTCAGCCTCCAGTTCTGGTTAAAAAGTCTCGCTACATGCTTATAATCTAATTTGTGTTTTAAGGCCCAGGAGACAATGAATTTAAATTTTAGGAAAGAACCGATTTCACTCTTTGATCCAAAATAATATTGAACGGATACAGGAGGTGAACGAGGAAGCAGCGTTAGACATTAACAAATGAAGCACCAAACTGTGTCTCCATATGAGTCGTGAGGACAACTGTGGGCAAAATGCCAAATAATCACGGTCTATTCTGTGGGTGCTCAGCTGGACACCTGAAGAATAAAACACAATCCTGCCGCCCCAGACCCTGGAAATGCCCTTCTTGGGAAAGGGCATGAGGGCAAATGCGGTCATGTTCAGCCATTGCAGCCTGGTCAACATGTGGCAATGAAAAGGTCCCCCACGACCTTCTCCCCTTCAAGCCATCTGACTTCGACAAGTCACCACATCTCTGAGCCTCGTTTCCTTATCGAGATAGGCATCTGCACAGATTCTGGAGCGCCCTAACTAGCATCTGACTTTCCTTTTGTCGATGCCGTAATTCATTCTTCTCCACACTGCCACCAAAGTGAACTTTCTAGAATGTGATCTGCTTTTGTTCATTTGCTTAAGACTCTTACTGGTGTTCTCGTACTCTTAGGATAAAAGCAGATTCTTTGCGATGACTTATAAGGCCCTTTCTGCAGGCTGCAGGCTCTTTTCCCAGCTTGTTTGGACATTCCAGCTTGGGATCACTACTCCTCAACTGCCCTTGACCCATAAATATCTGTCCTCTCTCTGGGAAATGTCTCTTCCAGGCAGCCCACAACTTCCTGAGGACTGTGCAACCATCCTTAAGAGAGGAAGTGGTCCCACCGAGCTGGCCGGATCAGCCAGACCAACCCCTGGGGTCAGAGGCTGCCACCAGATCAGCCTTGTCTTGGAAATCCATGCTTTATTTCGGAGTCCTTCGCTCTACTAGGTGAGGTGGGGGGAAGGCGGAAAGAGAGAGAGGACGAGACAGAGAGGAAGGCATCGTGTAAATAACAAACATAACTTCTTTGAATATAAAGCATATACCATGAAGATATGAAGAGCTCCTGATGGTCACTTTCCCTCTGCGACCACACAGTGTTCTGGATGGCCTCCGGACCCATCAGTGACTGACAGCATGACACACGAACCCCCTCACTAGCCCTACAGAGCACCAGGTTACTGCCCCGACTGCCCACACCAACTGGAAGGTGTTTCGTTAGTGATAACTCACACTTCATGGTCTTCACGGCCACTTTCAGAGAGGTCCCATCTTGCTGCTTAAGATTTCCTTCCATCACAGACCCAAATTCTCCTGTAAAGTAAGACGACATCTATACAGATTGTGTAGAATCCTCCCGGACCACAGAAACGCTATGGTTTTCCCGCTGCTGTTTTTACGCGGCCAGAGAGTGACCCATATGCGGCAGCCAGCCAGAGCCCACTGGCGTCACCCACGCTCACAAACCAGGGACACAGGCCATGCACAAGCTTGTCACAAGCTGCTTGTGACTCCTGCTTGTCATAAGCCTTCTTGGCTCAGGGTCAGCTCAGCCCGTCATTTTATTAAGCATTCTAATCGATCCAATACACTTAGAGAACAATGTGGAAAATGTTATTGACATTTATAAAGCAGAAATGCTTAATACCATGATCATTCATCCTAGTATCAGTTTGACAAACTACATATTTTCACTTTGTTCCTATTTAACTAATTAGGAAAGTGCCCAAGACAGTAAACTTAAGAACCAGAGGTATTTAGAGTAAAGAGGAAACTGACCAATGAGTTGCACGCTTTTTCAATGAAGAAAGGGAATTAATATTTTTTAAGGGCCTACCATCTGTGCAAGGCACTGTAGAGGTCCTTTTCATATGCCTAATCTGAGTTTCAAAAACCACTATTTACTTTTTCATTTTAATAAATTATAAAATAGAACTATCTGCATTGCAAGTTAAAGTAAAAAAATGGTGCTTTACATAATAAATACATGAATAAAAAAATACTGTAAACGGCTTATCTTCTTACCTCACATTTTAAAAGAAATTAACTGCTTACCTTCGCCCAGGATTTTTCCGAGAATTAACAGATTCCTGTCAATCACAACATCTTCTAGTTTATTTTGTAGCTCCTCGCTGACTCCTAAGCTACGCACTATAAAGGAGGGACAGAGTCTGTATTAAGAATTGTCAGTGTGCTCCCTTTCATTTGAACAGAATTAAAATGATATATACAGTCCTATCAAGGAGTTAAACATTTTCTTCATTTTGTACGCATGGCTCTCCCCACAAAAAGCCTATAATAAAGCATCGCCCTTAATTCTGCTATGATTAAAGTGAGGAAAATGAATTCTTCAGGGCAAGATTAATTCTGAAGGATTATAAAAATCAGAACCATGTTTCTCTTCCCACCATGCAGTAACGGCGGCCAGAAATCAGATTCATGAGGGCATGGGGCAGGGGGTGCCCTTGATTTAAAGGAGTAAGGAAGATAGTAGGTACTTTCTAGTGGAGTATTTGCTATTTTATCCCTAACTATAGCATACAAAAGAGCCATCAGCTTATCTCCCCTGTCCTATGCCGGGAAAGAGGCCCAGCAGCCATAAGAAACATGGAGAGAATAAGCTACTGTTGTACTTATGGGATATGGAACCTCATTATAATGACATAAAAAGTACTAAATTGAGTACTTGCGGGAAAGTGGAGAGTAAGATCTTCTACAATAAGGCATCAATATGCAGCACTGGCACTGGGTGCTACTAAATAAGACGAATTAACCAATTCAATAACTTACTGGCAAATGACTCAGTTTGTGCCATAGTTAAGAAAAGTAAAAAAATAAAAAATAAAAAATATTCTTCCTTAAACTAGTTTCTGTTTCAGAGCCCCCTTTTCTATCCTACTTATATTTGTTTTATTGTTTTTGCTTTTGGCAAGCATCCAGAAGCTTGAAACTGATACTACTTGCACCTACTTTCTACACTGTTTCTTAATTATTCAAGAACACAGCTTCCATTTATCCTCACTCTTCAAACTAGAAGGCCCCACTGCGATTTAGCAAAACTCAAACCATAATTATTATAAAGTATGTTGGCAAATTGTTCTCTGAGTGGGTTGCCGCAGAAAAGCGAGAAATAAGCTCAGATATCATGTCAACTGCTTCGTTTTCTTTAAACCCCTGACCTCTGACCGCATCTTCTCCTATCACTGTGGTGAGTTCCTGTTTGTGGTGTTAGGAGTCTTTAAACCTGGCCACTTTACCACAGGGCCCACTGGACAGTTCCAGTAAACCGGCCAACAGTGGCGCACGTGGCGACGTCTGACTAGCTACTGCCGGTTTCTGGTTTCTGAAGACCTTTTGCATGTTAAAAATATCCATTCTTCGACTCCTTTGGCTTTTGTTAGAGACTATGATGAATTTGTTGTTCTTTCTTTGCTCTCAAGTACTTTAACTTTTGCCAGAAAAGGGAAATGGACATTAACTTACAGGTGAGTTCGATGGCTCGCCGACAGAAGGACTTCTTTGCTATATAATTGACGACTAATTCCGAATCTTCCTCTGCAAAGGCGCTCCTGGATGAATAGAAATGAAGACATCCCATACTGTAAGAAAAGGGCTCCCAGGACAGGGGCTGGTTTGACAAGGATGTCACCAAGCCACCGCCTGTTCAAAATGCCTCTATGACAAAAGACATTTCCACTGGGAGAAATGGGTTTCTTCCCATAGCTCTATTTCAGGTCTGCTTGGCAAAATCAAAACAACTCTGTCCAAGTACCATCAAGAACGCAGAACTGAGAAGCTCCCAATGACCCAAGCTGTAACAGTCTGAGCAACAAAATAAAGTAGTATTAGATTATAATTCAAAGTATAAAATGAATACTCACAAGTCCATACTGGTGTGTTTGTGACTGAATACATAAATGAGGTGTAGAGACAAACCTCTGCAAATATTTTATGGAGATACTCTGCCCCTTACGGGTGGAGGAAGTGTAAGTCCTCATCCTGGTGTGAGCTGTGCATGTTGACTTATTTCCAAAGAATATAGTAAGGAAAGGAAGAAAAATAACCATGTCTCATTTAAGTGACAGAATTAATGGTAGAACGCAAGCCTCATGTCTTCTACGGCAGTACCTTGCTCTCTGTATGCCAAGCTCCTTGTCACCACAGGGCCTTTGCATGTACTGCTGTTTCTGGTTGTCAGGATCCTTCCCTTTGTCTTTCACCTAATTAACTCCTGTTCTTTCTTCAGATTTTAGCTCAGGGATCACCTCTGCAGGGAGGCCTTTTCTGACTTTCTTAATGCAGTCAAATTCTCCCATTATACACTCATATATCCCTTTATATAAGATTTGACACAGTTGCCGTTTTATATTTACTTGTGTGATTACTGCTTAATTCTCTCTCTTTTTTTTTTAGATTTTATTTATTTATTTGACAGACAGAGATTACACAAGTAGGCAGAGAGGGGAGAGGAGAAGCAGGCTCCCCGCTAAGCAGAGAGCCCGATGCGGGACTCGATCCCAGGACTCCGGGATCATGACCTGAGCCGAAGGCAGCAGCTTAACCCACTGAGCCACCCAGGCGCCCTACTGCTTAATTCTCCATCAGCTGTGAGCACCCATGAGGGCAGAAGCAGTGCCTGTTTTCATTCATTCTTGTAGCCCAGGTTCTCACCTACAAGGCCTTCACATATTACTGAGCTAGTCTTAAAACTTCTGCAGAGCTTCTCTGCATCTGTTTCACAATGAGCTTACAAACAACACTTAGACTCTGGGATGCAATTCAGTCAACTACATGTTCAGGATTTAGATCAGAGTTTTTCATTTCTTTAAAATAGTCATTCTTGGGGCACCTGGGTGGCTCAGCGGGTTAAGCCTCTGCCTTTGGCTCAGGTCATGGTCTCAGGGTCCTGGGATTGAGCCCTGCATCCGGCTCTCTGCTCAGCGGGGAGCCTGCTTCCCTCTCTCTCTCTGCCTACCTCTCTGCCTACTTGTGATCTCTCTCTGTCAAATAAATAAATAAAATTGTTAAAAAAAAATAGTCATTCTTAGTGGTACCTAGGTGGCTTAGTCAGTTAACCGTCTACCTTTGGGCTCAACTCATGACCTCAAGGTCCCGGGATCAAGCCCTGCTTCTCTCTCTCTCTGTGCCCCTCCCACCCAGCTTGTGCTTTCTTTCTCTCGCAAATAAAACTAAAAAAAATTTTTTTTAAATAGTCATTCTTAAAATTTACATACTAAGATATAATAATTATAAGGACAGAATTAATAAGTACTGAAGGTATCCTGACTAGGATGGATACAAATAAAGGGCAGTTGAGCCTCTGGTCTCAAGCCCCCTCTCTGTGCCAATGGAAAGTTTTGGAGTGGAATGTTCTAGGAGCATTGTTAAGATGCAGCAACGAACAAAGGTTGCTCAGCTCCCTTCAAAACAGTCACTCACCCTCCCTCACTCTGTCCCATTTCAGACTGTCAACAACCTGCCTCTTACAGAATACTTCCTCTGCTCCATGAGTGATACATGGGATTTCATGGAAATCCAAACTCATTACAGAGGCACTGGAGTAGAAAATGGAGTCAGAAACAAATCTGCACACATAGCCTTCTTCTCATAGGTTGCCTTAACATGCCTGCCCATCTTTGTTGATACTTAACTACTGTTCTAAAAGTCAGATGTATAGAAAATCAGAATAACTCTTTTACACTTGAATGTGAAAATGTAAAGTTCTTCTCTCTTAGAAAAAATCACTGATCATTACAGAAAATGCATAAAATACAGCAAAAAGAGAAAACACAGAATCATCTATACTTACACCATCCAGAATTGCTAATACTTTGGTGAATTTCCTTCTGGTATTTTTATCTATATATACATTTTATTTGTTTTTTAAAAAGTAACTAAGATTATTTTTAAGACATCTAACAAAAATCCTCATTTTACAGCAATCAAGTTTGAGTACTGAAGGCCTAGTGATGCTCTCCTCTCTAAAAGAGCCTCTTTCAAGGCTGGCTTCCATTGCTGGCTGCCTCTGTTGTGCCAGCCTAAGCAAGGAAGCTGCCTGCCCCCAGGATGCACATAAGACAGGACCCCCAGCTGAGTACAGGGGTGAGCTGAGTACAGAGCTGAGCCGGCAGGAGAGGCATTATCCGTTGGCAGTACAAGCACATGATACCATCGAGCAAAACATTTTAAACTGGGGAGACTTACCCAAACTTTGTCTCCTGGATTCTTTTTCTGATGATCAGAGAAATATATAAAACTGACCCAATAAAAACAAATCCGCAAAAGCAACCAAGGATGATGAGCACAGGATCTGTGTTGCCAGGTGCTGGGGTTGATGAGGGAGCAACATCTATCCAACCTAGTAAAAAACCAACAGGATCCGTTGAAAACATCCTGTTGGGATCCAAAATACATAAGAAACATCGGCTCATAAAAGGGAAAGAAGATAGTCAAAAGCTCTAGAACTTAGTCCTTTCATATTCTGTGGTCTACATATGCGGGCAGTCCTCACTCTGATGGTGAGAGCTGAGATCACGCACAGGGATCTTAATAATTAAAGAGGGACTCTCATCATGTCAGTTATGAATGTATAAGGAATTGGAAACAATGGTAAAACCCTTATTTATTTGGTCTACTGTAATTTAAAACACCAGAAATATTGAGAATTCAAGGACTACATTTCTGGGACGCCTGGGTGGCTCAGTTGGTTAAGCGGCTGCCTTCGGCTCAGGTCATGATCCCAGCCTCCTGGGATCGAGTCCCACATCGGGCTCCTTGCTCAGCAGGGAGCCTGCTTCTCCCTCTGCCTCTGCCTGCCACTCTGTCTGCCTGTGCTCACTCCTGCTCTCTCTCTGACAAATAAATAAATTAAAAAAAAAAAGAAACTACATTTCTTTGTAGAAAAGTTTATCATGAGTAGTTTGAATAGTACCTCTCTTCTGGTCACATAACTAAGATATGGCAAGAATATATTTTCTGTGCCCTGAAGAATTTTCATACTCCTTTCTGGATTTGGATTCGTTCCCCACATTTTATCCTTAGTGATTTCAAAGCAGTGAACTATCTCTGAGCGTTCCTTTAGGTGAAGATTGTGGCTTGCCTAACTTCCTTGGGGCCATCTTCCTCTTTTTGGCGCGGCCACTCCGCTCACTCGTAAAGTCACCTTCGCCGCATTCCCTGGCCGCAGAGCTGGTCAGTCACATGGCAGCCGTGTCTGCATTCCCACAGCCAGCTGTGTTTTCCACACTCTGCGTTCAATTCCGATTTCACTTCACACTGACACCCTTCCTTTCTTTGCCTCCCTTCGTCTTTGTTCACCGACTCCCTCTTTCAAGGACTTATTTTTTTTATCAAGTGTCAAGTGTCTTCCTAGATGCCTGTGATTCGAATCATGGCAGTGCCGTGTCCAACCATTGAAAGACTTTGAGACAAGTGACAAGACTGGTCACGATCACGATGCGCATCTGTTACTGACTAGGGGTTTGTGGACGGGACAGCTGGCGGCGAAGTGTAGGCTTCGTGCAATTACAGAGACTACATAATGGTAACTCAAGTTCAGGCCATGTCATTGGGGAACTGGTGCGATTTAACCCAACTGTGGTAGCTGAAATGCATGCATGTTGGAATTGTGCAAAGCAAGGATTGTCGGAAGGGCACAGCTTTGTAAGACGTTGGAGAGTTTCCCATGTATGAAGGTGAGAGCTCTGTCCTCTTAAACTCTGATTTTTTTTAACCCATGCCCTCACAATCAGAATCTCATTGTCTCTGAATTTCAACCAGGGAAACACACCTTGCTTGCCATCACCAGTTACTAATGTTCCCAAGATGTAGAGCCCGTGGGCTAGATAAACTGTAATATGGCTCCCTTTCAGCATGTTTGAGGGTCACCAGAACACACATTCAGGAACTCAGTGGTCCACGCACAGGTTCTGTCTGCTGCAGGTACAAAGACCCAATTTGTAAATGCAAAAATCATATTGAAAGAGATGCCCGTGCATGGAGCTTATGACAGCAGTTTAGTATCAAGCGACCCAGAGTATTAAGAGGCAGAACAAAGGGGGCTCCCCTGGTCTAATGGAAATGTCTGGGGCCACATGGGGCATCACAGGGGCAGCTTGCCAAAGGGTACTCCAACAACATGCAAAAGATGGCACACAGGCTGAGCATTCACCTTGGTGAGCCCCATGCCATGTAAGGACAGCTTCTGTAGGTAACGCTTCGTGTCCTGTACCAATCATGTCAGCAAGGCTTGGATGAATAATAACCAGACTGCTTAAAACACAGAAAAACGAACCCTAGCCCATAAACAAACAGTGCCCATTATAGAGAGCTAAGGACTGGCCATACTGCCTGTCCAACGACATCACTGAAACTAAACTCAACAGGGCAAGTCAAACTTGGTATTCCGAAAGGACTCCTCTCCCTCGTGACTCAGTACCACCATCAGCAGTAATGGTAGTGGCACGACTCACAGGTAGCAGCGCTCTGTGAGGTGCGTTAGCATATCTTTATACGATAAAATGATTTTTATCACTGAAATTTCCTTCCATCTTTGTGTTTCATCCTTAAACCAGATGCCCGTCCCACAGGTCACTCTCACCATCTGTGCGTTGCCGGGGCTGACACAGCCTATCAGCCGGCAAGGAACCTGGCTCTCACCGTGCGCAGGGATCTTCGTTTTCACTGGGTCACTGAAAGGCCCGACTCCCCCGCTGGTGACAGCGGCAATCCTTACTGTGCACGTAGCGTCGTGGACTTGAACAGAAATCTGAGCACGGCTGCCATCCCGGCCAACTTCTTCAGACAGCTCTTTCTGGGGACAGAAAAGGAAGGAAGGCAAATGAAATACTGAGGCGCCGGGGGCATGTCGCCGGCTTGCCCGCCGTTCCTCTGAGGGAAGTTGTCCCACCCACATCCCGGGGAGCAGTGGCCATGTCTCCACCGCTTCCCTTCCTCACTCAGGCCACAGCTGACGGAACCAAAAGGTGGGGAGGGACCCAGAAGGGGCTGGCAGCAACCTCAGGCCTCGGGGCCTGGGTCACCTACAGCTGTGAGGGCATGGCACTTAGGATGGCCAGCAAAGAAGCTTCTGGACGGGAGGAGCAAGTAGCAGAGGCAGCCAGATGCCTCCTCGAGACCCCTGCCCTCAGAACCACCACAGCCTAACGCCCAAGAGCCACACTGTACCTTGACACTGACCTCTTGCCAATGTCCCTTGAGCCAGCATGAATGGGCTCCGGTTCCTTGCAATTATAAGTGTTCTGGTTAAAATCTACAATGAGGAGGCCACAGGCACTGTTTGCTTTTTTTCCCCTCCAGTGTAATATATGCACAATTTTCTCAATTTTCAAAAATCTGGTTTCACTTTTACCTATTTTGTTTTATAACCACTACCATGCAACATGCGCCATGAAAACATAGGTAAAATGATTTTGGGGGGAAAATAAATAAATAAATAACTGAACCTCAGTGCTTCTGTGACACTATCCCCTTTGTTTCTAAACCTCGACGATGCTGTCCTTTGGCATAAGAAACTAATTTTATGTTGGGGGCTGGCTTTTCAAATGGGAACTAGAGGGCTGGTGAGGGCTGAAATGAGGCTCCAGAAACCAGTCTTTAATCTCTGCATTTGGAGATTTCTCTGATTTCACAGAGAGACTGAGAGAAATATCACACCATGTGGGTGGCGTATAGATATCACGGATCACGGAGAGCAGAGGCTTGGTTGGGGTGGCAACTTTATTCCCTGGTCACCCTGTCTCATGCTAATCACTTCTAACTGATGCAGGATGGGGACAGCTCAGCCCTTAGGGAGAGGGCAGTCCCAACATTGGCAACAAAGGGGGTACCTGGGTCAGCCACCCAGAGCCTTTCTACATCTAAACAAGCAGTGTCCATCAGGACTCAGAAATAACCTCAGACAAGGGATGAAAGGGGAAAATAGAGCTTTAAGATATTTTTGTTTTTCCTACTCCACGCCCCCAAGAGTGGGTGCCAAGGAGATTTGTCACTGATTTTTTTTTATTAAGTAAACAAAATAATAAATTAACATTTTTTTGGTATAATCAAGCAGTATCTTTTTTTTTTTTTAAGAAACAGAGCATTTTATTTATGGCAAACTCAGTTTTGCTTATGAGTTTGTTGGCATTCTTTATTTAATTGGGGGATGGAGATCATCAAATAGAGTAACTCCATGTTCCAGACCCACAGTCCCAGAGCCCTGTAGTGAGTCCATCTGGTAGCTGAGAAATATATCTACTTCACAATTTACTACCTAACAGCTCCTGAAAGTGCAAAAAATGTCATGTCCAACGAGGGCCATCAGGCCTGCTTCCAGCTTCATGCTTTTCCATCTGCAAGGACTCAAATATATCTATTTGTGAGAATTATCTCAAAATTAGGGGACATGCATAACTGTGAAAGAATTAAATCCCTAGAAGAAAAGAAATCCTAAATCAAAATTGTCCTTTTAGAAATAAATGTAATAGTAGTTGATAATATCCATTTGCTAAGGGCCTATAACTCAATATGAAAACCCAGAAAGGAACTTTGAAATTTCCAGCTCCTTAAGTGCATTAACAGGGGCGATCATCATGGTTGTTGCTGTCAAGATTCTGAATCGTGAAGTGTGGAAATGATGCCAGCCACTGCGTACAGGTAATATGTTTTGGAACTACATTAAGAATTTTCCCATTTTAGGGGGTGGAGCTCTAATAAATGCTAGTGTAGTGATTAGAAAGATACATGATAAATATTTTAGTAGAGGTGTAACAATTTTCTCTAAGAATATCCTCAAATGATAGTTTAAAAATTCTGTTTTTAAATTTTTAATTATTTTTTGAGAGAGAGAGAGAACAAGAGTGTGTGTGTATGTGTGCTTGAGTGGGACTGGGGAAGGAAGGAGCAGATGGAGAGAGAGAATCTCAAGCAGGTTCCACACTCAGCATGAAGCCCCTGGTGGGGCTCGATCTCATGACCCTGCGATCATGACCTGAGCTGGAATCAAGAGTCAGATGCTTAACAGGCTGAGACACCCAGGCACCCCAAAAGTGATCACTGTCCTTAAAAATGCATGTAATTTATCCATATTCTATTGATGCCAAATATGTTAAGAGAGGTGTGACCATATCCATAACCCCAAGTGTTTATTTTCATTTTGATTTTGAAATCTGACAAAGAAATCCATTTAAAAATCACACATGTAAGAAGCACCCTTGTGGGGATTATTTCTTTCGCCGTCAGGGTGCGGAGCACAGAAGGGGTGGCCATTTCCCTGGCATGAGGTGGTCTGGTCCTAGGGACACGCCATGGGCTAACTGCATATTTCTCATTCCGTGAGCCCTCATCCTCACCCACAGAGGCATGTATCCTTGAGGACTTAAAATCTGACTTTTCAGGCAATAAATATGAGACCTGATCACAACTACACAGAAAACATGTGGACTGTGCCTGTTGGGGAAAGTGATAGCCTCTCTTTGGAGACAGTTTCTTTTTTTCCTGTGAGGCACTAGAGTCAGTCAGAGCTACTACAGTAAGTATTCTTTTTCAGCAATCCAAAGACTTTAATATCTCCCAATTCTGTAAGAATCCACAGCCCTGGAATTCATAACTGTAATTTAGAATAAGGCCCATCATGAGTGCCTGGGTGGCTCAGTTAGTTAAGGGTCTGCCTTCAGCTCAGGTCATGATCTCAGGGTCCTGAGACCCTGCTGAGCAGGGAGATTGCTTCTCCCTCTCCCTCTGCTGCTCCCCTTGACTGTGCTGTGAAATAAATAAATAAAATCTTTATTAAAAAAAAAAGAAGAAGAAGGCCCATCTTATTGCCTCAAAGAACAGTAACATTCAATGGGGGAGGAACCACTAGGTCAAAGCTTCTGTGATGCTGACAACAAAAGTGACTGGTTCAGCAGGCTTCCCGTTCACAGGTGTCCATGCAAAACTCACATCTTACTCTTTAAACATGCTCTGTTCCTACTCTTTTTGCTAAGAGACCACAGAGTGGAATTTGAGCAAAGAGACACTATATTATGCAGAAAGCCAAGGGCATGTGGGAAGGAGTAGCGGGCTCGGAAAACTACGGGCTCTGGAGTCAGTCCAGCCCGGGTTCTTACCCCATTGCTGCCAATTTCAAGCTCTGTGACTCTGCGTAAGTTACTCAACATTTCTGAGCTTCGGTTTCCTCAAATGAACACTGAAATTAAGAATATCTTTTTCACAGTGCTTTTGTAAGAGGTCAATGAATTCCTATATGTGCCAGAGTTAGCACACAGTCAGTAACCAATGGTGGTCATTATTATTCCTATATCACATATAAGGTCCTATATGTGGATCATCTTTTCTCATAAATAGAAGGTCCTCTTACAGAAGTGACCTTTATAGTATCTTTCAAGCCTTGGTACATCAGAGAAAATAATCAAGGCTAGCTAGTCCCCCAAACTAAGAAGTTTATTTGACCAATTCATGGAATTTACCACCATTGTCGGTTTCTTGTCCAGGCCAAATGTACCATCCTGGATGCATCCTTGGGTTTTGTATGTGTTCCAGACACATGCCTGACCAGTACAAGGACCTCACCTATTCCTCATACCTTCACAGGACATCAGCTCAAATGTGCTGCCCTCCTTTGACAGTGAGTGACAGGGAACGATAAGGAAAGGAAGAGGCAGGGGGCACACGCCAGAATCCAGCCTGGCAGCTTGTCAGGAAGCAGTGGTCTAGGCCTGAGGAAGGAATGCTTGAATGCACTGTGGCTCTTCTAGGCCTTTAGAAAGAAGTTGCTTCTATATGTCCTGTTCTCTCTAGGCCCCTAATAATCTGCTTTGAAACTTCCTTCTGATCTAATATCTTTACCCCTTCCAAACATAATTAAGCCAGCATTAGAGCCACAATCCCATCATAATGAGCTTTGTAAGAATAACATGTATAAAAATGAGCCTGTTTACCATATGGGCAATTCTGGGTCAAAGTTAAATAGACTTATTTACCATAAACATCAAAGAGCCTTAAACTTGCCAGTATACACTGTGGATTTTCCAGTAAAGGGTATACTATGCAATATTTTATAAGCTTATTTGCTGGCTGAATTCTTTTCTCATGGAAAAGAATGTTTTCTCATGTTCTACTGACAATTTATAGGAGTGGGAATGGATGGGAAAAACTAGTCCACACTCATCAAAAGGCTGTCCCATTGGAGAGAGAAACCCTCCCTCTGGCATAGGCGTCAGCCAGGTCTATACATTGAGCCCAGTGTCATAAATGCCTAGAAAACAAGTTCAAGGTTCTATGCTTAGAAGGTACAAAGATGAGTGAAACATGGACCCAACTTCAAGGAGACTAGATTGTACCTACTCCTGACTTTTAGATTTTGAGCTTAGATTTGGAATGCAAGGGTTGTAAAGAAAAACAGAACAAAAAAAGGTCGGTATCTTCATCCAGATCAAGTAACTGTGTACACAGCAAATATCAGGAGTTTCTTTTTCTTTTTTTTTTTTAAAGATTTTATTTATTTATTTATTAGAGAGAGAGAGAGAGAGAGAGCGCACGCAAGCTCAGGCAGACAGAGTGGCAGGCAGAGGCAGAGGGAGAAGCAGGCTCCCTGCTAAGCCAGGAGCCCGATGTGGGACTCGATCCCAGGACACCGGGATCATGACCTGAGCCGAAGGCAGCTGCTTAACGAACTGAGCCACCCAGGCGTCCCAATATCAGGAGTTTCTTAGTCTGAAAGTGAAAACCCACCCAAGGATCACCTCTTTTTTTTTTTTTTTTTTTTAACATTTTTAGAATAAGATTGTATTTATTTATTTGTCAGAGAGAGAGAAAACAAGCAGGGAGAGTGGCAGAGAGAGGCAGAAGGAGAAGCAGGCTCCCCGCTGAGCAAGGAGCCCAATGCAGGGCTCGATCCCAGAACCCTGGGATCATGACCTGAGTCAAAGGCAGCTCCTTAGCACCTACTAAGCCACCCAAGCGCCCCCCAAGGATCACTTTTAAGAACGTTCTGAAATTGCATACCAAAAAACCCACCCTTGTTAGAGTAACACCTGGGAGTATCTTCCAAAAATATCTGATTCCATTGCCTTGCATAGAGAAGATATACCTTCAGATAGAGTTTTCTAAAAATGGAAATGAAAGGACAATTTTGAGAGATGAAGTTGTGTCTAAGTCTTGCCTTCCTGAAATTATGGGAGTTCAGGAGATAGAGGTGACAGGGACAGAGGTCATTTCAAACTTCACTTCGGGCAGGGGTTTTAGGATCCTCCCAGGGTTGGCTTTTCCCTCAGTGTTTTTCTTTGCTTTCAGTGGCAGCCCACAAGCTTGAAGCTAAGCTGCTATGGCTCAGTCGGTTAAGCCTCTACCTTTGGATCAGGTCATGATGTCAGGGTCCTGGAATCGAGCCCCACATCGGGTTCTCGGCTCAGCAGGGAGCCTGCTTCCCCCCCACCCTCTGCCTGCCTCTCTGCCTACTTGTGATCTTTGTCTGTCAAATTAATAAATAAAGTCTTAGAAAAAGAGAGAGAATGTGATCCTGAGGAAAGTGAGCCACTGAGTCTTTTGTATAGCTTGGGTACAATGCAAATCATGTTTTCACTGGGATGATCCAGCATCTCCAAGGAGGTAATGACTGGAAAGGTCACAGCCCTGACTGTGGCAGTATTGTTCTCACCACAGGGGGGGACCGTTCTGAACAAAGGGCAACAAGCATGCGCAGTGCAGCGGGCCGTGGGTGGCATTTAGGCACGAGGCTCTCCACTGCGTCATCCATGAGGCTTTCCTCACTCTCGCCCTTCAGCACGCCTCAGGTCCAGACGTCCCCTCCAAACAAGCAGCCTTCACTCACGCCAGAAGAAGTCAAAAGGATGACCTGCAGCTCTTTAAACAAAACTGTGGGGTTTTTTTAGACCTCTCAAGTGTCTGCTGATAATGACTATCTTCTGCCAACCAGAGAAAAATAAAATCCTACTGAACCGAAATACAATGATTGGCCCTTCAGGGACTGTTCACAATTTAGCATTGTGTAAGGGGCTTGTCTCTGAGAGAAGCACTTGACTCCTCTGATTCAGCCAGTGTGGAAATACTGTTAATCAAAGAAGCACCCTGCAGAGGCCTTAGGCCCAAAGACCAAGAGATGAGAGGCTTCTTTCGTGGTTGCAACACTCCTAAGCAGGGGTTTGACTTGTACAAACAACATTCTGTCATCACTCTGAGGCACAAAAAGTCATGGCCTTCAAGCCCTCTTCTTTTTCCTATCTCCCATCACCTACTGCTTCCAAGAGTCTGCTTCCTGATAGGTAAACCACCGAGTCAGGAAAAGAAGGAGAAGAAGAAATCCCCACTGTCCTTTGGGGAAAGAGCAGTTTTGGTAAAAGTTGGATGACATGAGGTGGAAAATGACTGAAACAAAGCTTGGACGTCATCTGTGGGGGCAGCTGTTGACTGTCCCTCTCTCCTGCTAAGCAGCCACACTACTTTCACGAGATGCCCCCCACAAATGCCACAAGGATGCTAACATCTGCTCTATCCCCAGGACCAGGATGATCAGGCAAAAGTTGGCTTTGCATGATGGTGGTAAAGAGATGGTCCTGATGATGAAGTCAGTGCTTCTGCCTTTCCAAGGACACTGTGTCACAAAGAAGTCAGTGTCACCTCAATTCTCTTCATTTTCCCAAGTGGGAAGGGGGCCCGTCCGGGAGCTGCCTACCTACCCACATGCAGGCATCATCCCTACTTCTGTGGAGCTGCATTAAGGCAGCCTGTTGCTGACTTAACCGTGTCCTCTGGTTGCCCCTTGCCATTCTCTATGAGACAGGGGCTCTTCCCTGACCTTCTTCAAAAAAGCATCTTCTAGAATTTCTAAGGGGCTATGAATAGCTGGACTGCTAAAACACACAGCTTTTCGACCTTCTGCTATGGTTATCTGGGTGGTTCTCAACTATCTTCCTACAAGAGCACAAGTTCCCAGAAGGCACGAATCAACTGATAACAGAGATGTGTAGTGCACATATTTACTGAATACATAAATGAATGGATGAGTGAGTGAGTGAGAAAAGCCCCAAAGATTCCCTGAAATTTTATCTCTTCAGTGAAAGGTGGCCTCCTTCGATAATTCCTGGTCTTCCCACAACAGAACGAAAGCTTCTAT
>ML109908.1:446-50579 GCA_003697995.1 Taxidea taxus jeffersonii | reverse complement strand
AGATGTGTCAGAGCAAGAGTCCTGATTTCATTAGCCTGGGTGAGGCATGTTTTAGCAGAGACATCACGGTAAACTGGCTGATTTTAAATTATATTATGCCTCAAAGTCCCCTTAGCCCAGACCACACGCTCTTCTGCTTCCTAATCTTCAAACATGTAGTTTGATGTATTTCTACCCCCTCCTGGGTTTTGCCAGCTAACAGGTAAGTCTTAATTTCATCAAATCCTTGAAATTTCTATTTCCTGTCCACATGAACACCTTAATGAACAGCACAAAGCCTGCGGCTCAGTGTGAACACAGAGAGGGCGGCCATCCCCGACTGAGTGTTGATGAGGAGGGCAGAGCCAGATGCCTTCATCATTCCCGGGCTTATGGGGCAGGCACGGGGCACCTCCAATGACTGCACCCCCAGGAGGAGCAGTCCGAGCTGTATCCAAACGCAGACAAGCCCAGGGTCCAAGGAGCAAGAAGACCACAAACCTTGTGACAATGACAAAAGGGTACTTGGGCAGCATTCTCTGTCACAGGCCTGGCTCCCCACTTTCAGGCGGGGAGAGGAGCTGCTGAGAAGAGGCATCTGGGGGTGACAGTGCAGAAGAGACCGGCACCGGGGCTCTGGCAGCAGCCCCCGGGGTCCTGCCCGTTCCCACAGCGCAGCCCCTCCTCCTGCCGGAGCCGGCAGCTCAAGTCCCCATCCACAGACCAGAGTCCAGGACCGGCCATTTGCCCATCACAGCGTGTCCTGAGAGCTGATAAGCAGCTTGACAGCGGCATTGCCGAGAGGCATCGTCAACGACCAAGAACTGATCTTATTAATCAAACAAAGACGCCTCCGGGGAAGCCACTTTGTTTGCCTAACTACAGTCAGCGGAGAACTCACTTGACTCCCCGTCAAGAATCGAGATCAATCCGCTAATTGTTAGGAGACTGGCAGAGCCCTGAAATAGAAAGAGGGTTAACCTGCTGACCAGGTTTTCTCTCCGCGTCTATAAGCCGGGCAGGGATCAGGCTCGGGAAGCCGAGGGAGACGTGCACGGCTGTCAATCTCCCTACAAGCTGCGGGGAAAGGAGGCATGTTGGAGCCCCACAGGCCCCAGCTCTCCAGAGAGCAGGAGGCAGCCCAGGTCTCTGCTGCCAGGAGTCTGTGTTTCTGTGTTTGCATAAATGCATAAATTTGCATAGCATGTTCCTGCCGCCTTAGGCCAGGTGGGCCCTGCAAAAGCTATCATCTTCAGGGCAGCTCAGGGCAACTGGGTCCCAGCCGTCCTCATGGCCCTGTGCCTGGTGAGCAAGGTCCTCCCAGCTCGGGAGCCAGCAGAGCTGACCTCCATGTGCCACCGCTGCCCACCCCCACTAGTTAGTGGCTGGGCCTTGCAGTCTGCCTCCCAGGAGGCACACGAGGGTGTGTCACCCTGCTCCTTCCTGGGACTCCCCATCTCCGGGTTCTCCCTCCCTCCCCAGCCTCTTAGAAGGCCCTAGGCAGTGGTTCCCATATAGAACCTTGATCTGCACTGTTCTCATCACCATGGCGACTCTCCTCATTTCACAGGAAAGAGAACCAAGACATGGAGCAGTGAGCGATTTTCCAAAATGGCCAACCAGGCACCCAGGGCTGAGACCATGGACAGACACCTCCCCATTCATCCCTGAGCTTGGATCTCAGTGCCAGGCCTTTGTGGGGCTCCAAAGTCCCCTCTATACTCCTTCCAGCCCCCTGCCCGCCCTCATGATGGCCCCAAGTTCTAGCACTTGAGGTGCAAGAGAGACAGATAACCCAATGGTAGCCCACTGGTCTCAACTCCAGGGACAGGAGACCTAACTCGGTGCTGGAAAGCAGCTCACTCTTCCTCCCTCCTCTTCCCAGCATGGGAGCCACAGCGCATGGGCCCTGCCAGACGTTCCTGGGGGTGGGGACGGATAGAGAGGCTGCCCGATGCTGCCGGACAGCGCCAGAGTCTCGGCCCTTGTCCACAAGATGCAGGAACCGTGGAAGCATGTATGTGGCCAGGAGTCAGCCCGCATCTGTGTGAGATCCCCTCAGCCCACGTCCTGAGACTCCCATCGGCCACATGGGCCCCCAGCAGGATGGGGACATCAGCTTGGTCCTCTCTCTTCCTGCACCTGCACCCAGGCTTTCCCACTCTCCACATCACCTGCCCAGGACGTGGCCACGGCTGTCCCTCCACATTGGTGCGGCAGCCCCTGAGGGGGCCCCCTGCTGTCTCCATGCCCTGCGCTGTCCGTTCCCCACCCGGGGGCCTGAAGATCATCTGAGACGAACAGGCCACGACACCCCACCTCAGCAGCCCCCCAACAGAATGGAATGGGAAGTCCTCACCGTGGTAGCGAGGCCCCTGGCCCCCGCCACCCTGGCCTCTCGCGGCTCCTGGGACATGCCAGAACCCAGATGATGAGCAGTGTGGTGCCCCCCCAAAAACGGCCTTTTCCCAGGTCTCTGCACAGCCACTTCCTTGTGTCCCCGCATCGGTGCCCAGAGGTCACGTTCGCAGCGGTGCCCGGCTGGCCACCCTGTTGAGTGCTGCAGACAGCACCTCCGGCGCCAGGAGCCCCCCAGCCCCTGCCCCTGCTCGCGCTTTCCTTCCGCTGCTGGCAAGACCGCACGCGGGGCCCGCGTCATCCGCGCTTCTCACGCTGGCCTGTGTCAGCCACAGCCGGCCTGGGAGCGCCTGAGGCCAGGACGCCTTCCTCCAGGACGTGCCCCTAACACCCGCGCTGCCCACAGCGTGACAAGCCAAGATCAAATTTGCTCCTTGGGACGTGTGACCTTCTGGAGAGACACCGATAAACGGACAGGAGCCGGCACCGGCTTTCTGAGGCACCAGTGCACGGAGCACGAAGAGACGGGCGACCTGCCAAAGGGGCTGTTCTGGTACGGATTTTCTCAGTTTGGGCCTTTGGGCACACAGTCAACCCAAATCAATTTAATATCCATTTCTAGCCAAAACACATCAGGTTTAGGCAAATTTTTAGGCCGGGAGGCCTATTAAAAAGGCGGCTTTCAGCGCTTCATTGAGGTTTGGATGATGATGACTCGGATCCCCCAGCGGGGTCCCGGCTTCAGACAACGTCTCGGGGGCCTGCAGCCCACGCCTGCAGGGAGACCCTGAGCCCCACCTGTCTAACACCTGGCCACAGCTCCCGAGGCCCCACCAACACGTCCTTCTCCCAAGCCCCTGTCTCAGCCTATAGCACCAAGCTAGGGTCCCATCTGCATCCCGCTGCCCCCAGGCCCATGGTCTCTGTCCCCTCCCCCACCTCTGGGAAGTGCCATTAGCTCCTTACTAAAAGCAAGAGAAGGGAAGAGAGGGGTCACAAAGCGTGGACCCTGGCTACTGGCCTGAAGCCGGGAAGGGACAACAGGGAGAAACGAGCCGCAGGGGTAGTCCGTCTGAGCTTCCTGGGGCTGCCGTGACGGATCACCAGAAACGAATTCTCTCGTAGTTCTGGAGGCTGGAGGTCCAGAGTCCACGCGAGGACTGCACTGCGCCCGAAGGCTCCAGGCGGGAATGCTGGCTTGCCCCCGGCCCAGGGGTGCCCGCGACCCTTGGCGGTCCTTGCCTTGTGGTCACATCAGGACGCTGTCTGCCTGCAGCATCTCATGGCCTGTCTCTCCATGTGTTTGCATCTTCTCCGCCTTCTCTCTTCTCAGGAGAACTTGTCTTTGGAGCAAGGACCCGCCTTCACCCACAAGGACCTTATGTGGAGATACTTACCTTGATCTGCAAAGACCCTTACTTCAAGTAAGGTTACTTTCTCAGGTTATGGGCAGATGTATCTTTGGGGGCCATTATCTGAGCAATTACAGTCCGCCCTCTGGCCCTCAAAACTCCCCGTGCGCCCTGCATGTTGGTTGGTGATGTGGCCTACTAACCTGCTTCATAAAGCCGCCCTGGCCCTGTGTCTGCTTTGGGCTCAGTCCAGAAGGGGAGAACCACTGCCTCCCTCCTAGCCTCCATGGGGTCTTCCTGATGTCCAGCGCTCTCCAATGCCCCACATGTAAGGGCACCAGGAGAACAGGCTGCCCGCCTTCTCCCGAAGCTAGGGGGCAACTGTGCATCCAGAAAAACGGGAGCAACTTCTCAGCCAAGACCTGCCATCCCCAGGGCTGGATGCTCCCGCTCTTGCTTCCCCCGCTGCTGGGACAGCGACCACTGCAGAAGGTGGACCCTGGGTCCCTGAGTGAGGACAATATGGAGAGGCCCACCAGTGCCTGATGGAGAAGCAGGGCCAGCACCTGGTGGTTCTGGGCCTTAGCATATCCCCACAAGACAGCACCCAGCTCCGATGCCCTCTGTTGGCTTTCCTTTGTCCTGTGGAAGAGGTAACACATCTTGTTTTTCCAACATCCAGGTGTCTGGGGGCCCTAAAACAGATAGAGACGCATTTTTATACCCGCACATACAATTAAGGGGATGTAGGTGAGCACACAGAGATTATCACAGAATTAACGGGCTGAAGCCTTACGACCTAAATCAATAGGACTCAGAAACCCTAATACCGATGAATGTCCTGTTTGAGGGGACTGTCCGTGTCTCCCTCACAGTCCAGCTTCAGGATATCCTTGGTGATTTTTCTCCCACCTGCTGCTGACCCCCGCGTCAGAGACAGACCCAGAAGAAGCCTTCTTCGCCCTGAAGGAGAGAGGGTGACAGCAGACTCTCCGAGGTCAGAAGTCAAAAGGCATTTATGACCAGGAAGCTCCTTCCTTCTTTCCTTTCGGTAACAATACTGGCTTCATCAGATGTAATTAACTGAATGACAAGATTTAATCCTGACTCCGCCCCGACTTCTCCCTGCCTGTGCAGACTGACTTCAGGTAAGTCAGATGTCCTTGTTGCCTCACCGCGTGGCCATACTCGTGCTTGGTCCATTTGTTCTGGTTTCTAACACCCGAACCGATAACGATAAAATCAAAGCCAGAGAGCTGTCTCCATCAGCTAGACCACTTTGTCCGACGTGGGCTTCTCCCCAGCGGAGTGTACTTAGTAACGTGGAACGCGCTTACACACATTCACATAATGTTTACAAAGAAGCGCACAACACACTGTGATGGGCAGAATTCCGAAGGTGCCCCCAGATTCCCAGGCTGGTTTTCATCAAGCACTAACCTAGATACTGCCCTCTGTCTGCATAACCCCGTGCCACAGCTGGGTGTTTTCCCAATGCGACAGAAACCTAGTTTCTCCCTGGTCTAGAGGCGAGACCTGGAAGCCAAGCGGCTGTCAGAGCCAGTCCCTCTGACCCGTCTCAGGGATAACTGTCCGGGGCTCCTGCAGCTCCTGGTGGCTCCGACGAGAAGTGCTGGGTTTCCTGGGCCTGCACACGTGTCCCTCCAGCCCACATCTCCATCCTCACGGCGCTGTCTCTCCCTGTCCTGGCGGCCAGCTCCTCTTGCCTCAGGAGGGCACCTGTTGTGGGACTCGGGGTCCAACCTCATGCAGTCCGATCTCAGTCCTTAGCTAAGTATAATACAATGACATGGTTTCTAAATAAAGTCACTTGTGAGGTTCTAGGTGGATATGAATTTCACCCCACTCTAGCCGGGAATGGACCGTGCAGATGGAATTAGGGTTCCCGACCAGCTGACCTTAACCCAGGAGAGCATCCTGGATTATGGAGTGGGCCCCCTGCAGTCCCACGAGCCCTCACGGGCACCAGCGAGAGAGACGTGGCAGCGGGGAGCGCACGGATACCCAAGCAGGAAGGGGACCCCCCTACGTGCTGACCTGACGCTGGAGGACAGGGACCAGGATCCACGGAGAGGGGGTACCTACACGAGAAGGTCACTCAGCCGACAATCTGCATGAGAATGCGGACCCCACCAACTGACCTTGGAAATGATTCATCCCCGAGCCTCCCGTAAGAAGCAGGGCCCTGCCTGCAACCCCAAATTCATCGTGTGAGCCTCTGAGCAGAGAGCCAGCAAGATGCAGACAGAAGCTGGGCTGGGCTCTGACCTCCAGAACTAGCCATAAGCCACTGGTGTCACTGCGAGCTGCTGCCTGTGTGCGAAGTCGTCACAGCGGGAACAGGAAAGTGACACACGTACCAAGTGAGAGTGGCAAGATCCCAGACCATCCGTACAGTGGGACCCCCTCTGCAAAATGGCACATCCAGAAAAACTCCAGGAAGAGGGACCCCCGGGGGGCTCAGAGGGTTAAGCCTCTGCCTTCAGCTCAGGTCATGATCTCAGGGTCCTGGGATCGAGCCCCGCATCGGGCTCCTGTTCAGCGGGGAGCCGGCTTCCTCCTCTTTCTGCTGCCTCTCTGCCTACTTGTGATCTGTCTGCCAAATAAATAAAATCTTTTTTAAAAATCTAGAAAGAAAAAATACCCAGCTGTTGCAAGTGGTCACCTCTGGGAGAAGAGTGATAGTCGGAGTATGTGTCAGGGAGGGGAGACGCTGGGTCGGCGGAGAAAACACAGGGTTGACTTTTTTCTGTACATCTTTCTACATTGTTTGAAATTTTAGAACAAGCATATATTCGTGTCCAGTACATGTAGTTAACTTTTTTTTAATTACAAAATAATAAAATGACACAAAACACTTGGGAAATATTTACAACAACTCTGCAAGGTGGGTGCTGTTGCCACCCTGCCAGCTGGGGAGACTGAGGCACACGGTGGCCAAGGATCTCACCTGAGGTCAGTAGTAGCCACAGGGTTCAAATCCAAGCCCGGGCCCCCGAGCCGTGCTGCCGAGCACCGTCAGGATGCCTCTCTCTGCGAACCTGACTTCACGCGTGGGTATGACGCCCCTCCAGGTGATGTGACCAGCATCAAAGCAGGAGGCAGCCAGGGACAACAGGGACCTTCTCCTCCAGCTTCTCTTGCCTTTATATCGGGGAGCAAAGACTTTTCAGAAGGGCCCAGAACACCCTACCACTCATGGAGTTCAAGCCACCACCTGTCACAGACACGGATCCTGTGAGCAGGGAGAACAGGGGAGACACCTGTGGGAACCACCAGGGTGTTGCCCAGAGCCCGGGGAACACATGTTCCCCACTTTCCAAACTCCAAATCATCCCTCAGCGAGGCTAAGAAAGGAGTGTGGAGTCCTACCCCGAGTCCTGAGGCTGCCGCCTCCCTCTGGCCATCCCAGCCCCTGTATCCCAGCCCAGCAGGAGAGGCAGAGACCACCTGCTGTCAGAAGCCCACCGAGAGCAGAGCCCAACCAAGGCGCTGGCTGCTCCACAGCATGAGGCCCATCAGGAACCAAAAACCAGCAACCCGAGAGACCAGTCCTTCCGCGAGCAGACCACGCGGACCACACCAGGCAAATGCTGCCCGCTCTGTGCCAGAAGGGACCACTGCCAGCTGGGCCCTAGCGTTCGTCCTGGACAGCAGAATGAGGATCCCCTCTCCAAGGTGGTGACAGTCCCCCCCACCGCATTCCGAGGACCCACAGCTTCAGGAGGCAGAGTCACAGACAGAGGACCCGCTGGCCTCTGGAAGAGCCCTGCCCCCTGCCTGGGACCAGGCCCCCGAGCTTATCGATGAACTGTGTGCCTAGAGCCACATGAATCAAGTGATCCACGATGGAATCAAGTGACGGATGCTGGGTGCTGGGTGCCAGGTGGCTTTGCGTTGCTCTGAAGAAGAAAGAGCCACCCGGTGAGGACATGAGCCCGGGGCTGGAAGAGTACTGCACTACTGCACGCAGACCCCGCTGGGAGCTCAGGCAGGGCGCGCACCTCCACCCCCAACCCCCCCCTTTGATGCCCAGCAGGACTTGGTTTCTCTCACTACCCTCATTACTGAGGGGTCTCCCTGGTCCCTGTGGCCACTGCAGCCCCCCAACCTGCAGACACTCCCAGGGACCCGAGTGCCCATTCATTCAAGACATTAGCCACTGGCCAGCAGGCATCTAAGATGCAGGCCTCGAGCTCTGTGTGCATTTCCCATGACGGTGACTGGGCCGTATTATGAAGCTTGTGTCTACACGTGACATGTGTCACATCTTCGTAAAGCCGGCACACAACTGTAAAAGCTTGGTGAAAAGAACCAAACCTCAGAAGCACAGACAGCATCCCACATATTCCTGAAAAGCCAATTTCCCGCAGCAGATGACAGAGCGGGCTTCAGCACATGTCGGCCTTCGGCCCTGGTAGAAAGATCCAGTTCAGATCAGGAATCGATCTCCTCTCTCCCTCTCCCCACCCTCTTCCTCCTCCTCATTCTTTTCCTTCTTCTCTCTGCAGAAGCTCAGCCTTGTCGGGGCAGCCAGCAGCCTGACCCCCCCCCCCATTCTCTCTCTGAGCTCAGGGCCCGGCGGACAGCAGGAGACATCGAAGCCTGGCAGGAGACGGAACAAGCCGCGCCCGAGTGTGTGCGGCATCTGCTCCCACCGCGGACAGCACGCCTGAGACCGCCCTCCAGGGGTCTGCAGAACCGCCTTCCCCGAAGGGACCCGCCTTGCCCGCACCACCCAACACTGCTCCCAGCAGCTACCCCCGGAGACCCACCAAGGGGACTCCCGGTCCAGCCCACGCCCGGGCCCCAGGGAACTGCTGGTGTCAGAGCCTCGGTGGTGGGGCGGACACCCACCGAGCCCGCTGCTGTCCCCGCCTCCGCCTGCTCCTTCCCTTCCTCCCCAGCTCAAGTCACCGGGCCGTACACTCCCGCTCACTCCCACCTGAAAGGGTCCAGAATTATGTCTGAGGGAGGGAGGCTGAGGTCCTAGGATGGGGGCAGCCCTAGCACGTGTCCCCCACACCTACCAAGAGGTACAGCCAAGCTGCCTTGTCTTAGGGTGCCACTGCTGGGGGCCCACCACATGGAGCCAGGGGCCCAGAACCCAAGGAAGCAGGTGAGGCCTGAGTCTGGATGCTCAAAGGGGAGAAAAAGAGGAGGAAACAGAACACAGAGAAGGACACAGCACAGGGGCCGGAGGCCCTCGGGACACGCAGGCCCCAGATCTCAGCCTGCAGACAGACGGGGCTTGACTTCAGTCCCACCTTCCTCTAAGACCCGAACAAGATTCAATCCTGGGCCACAAATTTCCAGAGCATTGTGACTATGGGAAAGCTGCCCAGTCACCGGAAATCTCACTGTGTTCCTTTTCCATGGGGTCTTGGGTTCGGTGAAGGCGAGTTTGATTTCAAACCCTGAGAGATGGCGGTGGGCAGAGGGAAGGTTATTACTCTGCAACAAGCACGGTGTTGGGTCACGTGACATGCCTCGTAGGAGGGTCTGCAAGGAGCCATGCCACAGGGACTCGGCTGCTTACAGGAATGGAGCACACTCGTGCACAAGTAATGGACATGTCTCAGGTCAGCAGGAAGAACACGTCGGGCAGGCGAGATGCCTAAAGACAGGCAGGATGGGGACAGAGGGACCGCATGGGTATGACAGGAAGGATGGGGACAGAGGGACCGCATGGGTATGACAGGAAGGATGGGGACAGAGGGACCGCACGGGTGTGACAGGCAGGATAGGGACAGAGGGACCGCACGAGTGACAGGAAGGATGGGGACAGAGGGACCGCATGGGTATGACAGGAAGGATGGGAACAGAGGGACCGCACGGGTGTGACAGGCAGGATGGGGACAGAGGGACCGCACGGGTGACAGGATGGGGACAGAGGGACCACACGGGTATGACAGGAAGGATGGGGACAGAGGGACCGCACGGGTATGACACGGGTGACAGGCAGGAGAGGACGGAGCTGAAGCAGGTGGGCAGGAGTTTGGCCACGTGAGCCTGAGACCGCGGGGGCTGGGGGTGGGGACCTGCGTCAAGGTCAGGAGGGATGCGCGGAGCATGGGAGCCCAAGGGCAGGCCTGCAGCTGCCGCCCGCGCCCCCCCAGCCCGGCTGCCCCACGTGACGGCCCAGGTGCGCCCCGGGGCTCCGCCGCCCGCTGACGGACGCTGGCACCCTCCCCTGGCTTGGCGGGAGGAGGGCGGCCAGAGCGATCCTGCTCCTCGCCCCTGGCCTCCGCCAGAGGAAAGCAAATCCTTCGGGAGACGTAAGGCAAGGACCCACTTTGAATTTTGACTGAAACCAAAATCTAACAAAATTAGAAGGAGACTAAGCCAGAGCTCCCGAAGACCGAGACCGCCGATGGGCGGGTTTCACACGCGCGAGAGCAGGGCCGGGCTCTGGGAGGTCTCTTCCTCCCGGGCTTCCGTGGGATGAAAGTGGGGGTCCCGAGCACAGTGGGTGACTGAGGTCCCAGAAAGCACAGAGGCTCCTGTGTGAGGACCCCGGGAAATGGTCACCCAAAGAGGGCCAGGGCCAGGGGCCTGGGACGCCCTCAGGGGACACAAGGGCGGGGCAGCAAAGGGAGCGTTTGTCCCGCCCTTGCAGGAACAGCAGGAGAAGGTAAGAACGAGGAGGACGCAAATTCAAGAAACAGCTGATGAAACGGTCCCCGGCCTGCGGTCCCCCACGCCCACCGGCGTGCTGGAGGAGAAGCCGTGAGACCTCCGGGAGCCCCTGGCGCCTCAGGGGAGTGTGACTCCAGGCGAGCCACCTGTCTCATGGGGACTCAACTGGGGCGTCCCCACCCCCGCCAGGACCTCCCCTTCATTGCACGTGTAATGGAGAGGAAATTAATGCAATTTAAAACCAAACTGACTGTGCTTGGGAGCACATGCCTCCTCTCCGGAGTGGGCCTTGCTTCCTCTGCACAACACCTTGACCAGCCCTGTCAGCTTTAGGAAGGTCACAGGCGGAGTCTGCAGGACTCAGCGCCACGAAGGGAGGGCAAGGTCCCTCCACACAGGACACGCGCCAGCGCTGGGGCTGCTGCGGGGCAGCCGAGGACCGCTGCGGAGGACGGTGGGCGGGAGAGCTGGCTCTGTGCTGGACTCTGCCCGCGGGTCCAAAAGCAGCCTCGACACACACACCCAGTGTGCAGCTGGGATCCCGCTTGTTCCCACTTGTTACACCACTTGAGGCACCAGGGTGGACTCGCCCCTCGGGCCCCGGTGTGCTGACCCTGCCTTTGAGAGCCGGGGAGGGAGGGCGGATGGCCACAGAAGGTAACGGGGGCAAGTGCCCAGGAGCAGCGTGGGGCTTGTCCAGTAATTACATCTGGAACTCAAGGAACATCCCCTGGTGATGTTTGGGGTACAAAAGCAAAGTGTGAATCGTGAAGCAAATAAAGATACCCCCGGCGCCCCCAGTCTCCTCCTAGGACAGATCTACAAATGTCATTCTCATGTTGCCACTTCTTGTTTGGTATGTGTTTTGCCCCTGAGCCTGTGAAGCATGAACCGAAGCATGAAGACACCTCCGGAGACTAGTGGGGGCACAGCCTAGACCTCAGCCTCCAGATGCTGAGTTCCAGAGCCACATCCTGGGGCGAATGGGGACATGGCCCCTGATCACAGTAGTGGGCAATATCAGGGGAGTGGTCTCTTCTAGGGTCACTCGAGCTGGCCATTTCTGGCCAAGGTGTGCCATCAACTGCGCATGCCCAGCCTGAACTGAGCTCCAGCCACTTTGCTCACGCCTGCTATAATAAAACTGCTGTAAAATAAAAACGTTTATCTGGTATTTGCCCACAATTTCTAGCACGGAGCTTCAACATCCCTTGGGGTGTCTTGAGTGATATGAGTCTTTGTCATGCTTAGGAGATGACTTGGAAAAGTCTGGAGGGAGATTCCAGTGGGGCTGGTCTCGAAAAAGGCAACCGGTCCAGCCGCCCGTCTCCAGGAAGCGAGGGGCTGCAGGCTGAGCTCAGTCACGTGGCCCGTGGTGCCCTCACTCCTGCAGCCACAGTGAGCCTACAAACGCTGCACAATGGGGATGAGGAACCAGCTTCCTGGCTGAGGAACCTACAGAGGTACGTGGGTCCCCTCCAGCCTTCACCCTAAGCACCTCCATCTGGCTGATCATTACGATGAACGGTCATCGTAAGCACAGCTCTGCCTGAGTTCTAGGAGTCACGCTAATGGATTATAGGGGCAGGGGTGTGACCAGAGGCCTTGAATTCATGATCGAGTCAGATGTGGGGGTGGCCTGGGGCGCCCCACAACGGCTGGCATGCAGGGTGGGACCATCTTGTGGGACCTTTCTCTCTCCCGTGTGGGGTCTGTGCGGACCTCAGGGAGTCAGTGCGGAGCAGGTCCGTGAAACCCCGCAGGTGCTGGAGAGCTGCTGGGGGTCACAGCTGTAGGGGGGCGGCCCAGTGGGAGACAGGTCGCCCTGCGCCCTCAAGGCAGCTCCCAGCCTCCGGGGGGCAGCCAGACCCCCTCCTTCTGGCACAGCTCACCTTCAGCTTTCTTCGGGGAACCCACCTGAAAGCAGGATTCCTTGAAGGTATCTACCTTCTGGCATTAAAGGTCCAAGGACACGTTTTAATGATAAGTGAAATACAGGATCAAAGCTTCGTTTCCATGATCAAAGGCCAACACAGCCAAGGAGACAAGATTCTATTATCAAAGTGGTAGAGGACATTAATAATCTGTACGTGACAATCCGCCAGGAGGAGGGGACTCCACCTGGCAAACTTCCATGCGTTCCTCTCAAGCCCATGGGTGCTCCAATAGCTATTCCTGATATTTGTTAATTAAACCTAATTAGTTCTATGAACCCCGAGTCCGCTGTGCCTCCGAGTTCCCAGAGTTAGCCTGAGGGCCAGAAGTGTGCTGCTTTCATCATGGAGCCTCCCCCCTGCCGTGGGGGACTGCGGGCTTTCTGAAGGGGCAGTGGCCAGGGTGCAGGGTGTAGCATGAGCGAGGGCCTCGCGGGGACCACCCGCCTCGCTGTCCCTACGGCCCCACCACCCGCCCAGACAAGCTGAAAGCTGTGTCTCTGAAAGACGCAGACCAGGAAACGCATCCTCTCCTGGCAGGGAGGCGCAGGCTGGCAGCCACCAGGCTGTCCCCTGTGCTCCCAGACGGACGCGGGCACCGGCGGGAAACAAGCCAGAACCAGGATGCGGCGCTCGGGGCTGGCGGGGAGGCTGCACTGTCTCCTGGATTCCCGGAGCTCACGGCCGCCCGTGCCCCTGCCTTGACACAGTGTTAAGTACTCTGTCGGTCTGAGCCGCACACATTGCTCTGTATCCCAAGCCACACGTTGATTACCAACTTTCGTTAGTATTAATTTACAACAAATACAGGGCTAGGGGCCCCCCATCCGTGGGAAACTAGACTCTTCGCAGAAGAAAATGGTTTCTCCCAAATCCTGGCATGGCCACCCGCGATGTCCGCTGGAACACAAAAATGTAAGTTTCCAGGGTTTCTGTCAGCCTATTGTGTACAGATATCTGCAGAATCCAGAAGGTAGACCAACAACAGATCAATTTTTAAAGTTCATGCCATTAATCATTTAATTAAAATAATAACGTGGTCACAGGGGCCCAAAATCAGTAATCATTTCCCCCTAATTCTGCTCCCTTCTGAGTCACAGAAACATCTAGGCTATGTCCGTTCCAAAATAAAACAAAACAAAACAGCATTTCTAAAACGCTTTTGAAATACTTTTTTCTACTGCCATATTGAAATGTGTTTCCCAGGAAAATACCTTTACTTTTCAGATAAAAATACTCATCTTAAACACACTTTTAAAATTCTGCTGTCATATTGGAGAACAGCATCCAAAGGAGTGTTGTGTGTCACTCATGGGGGCCAATTCCCAAAGCAGAGCTCTGCCACCTGGGAAGAGCGGAGAGGCCAATCCTCAAAACAGAAAACCCACAGGGACTCAGGCGATCGATGGCGGGCAGGCCGGAGTGCTCCCAGTGCTCCCAGGCAGAGGGGCTGCCCAGAGCCAGGGAAGGGGCTTCCAACCACGCTGCTCCAGCCCTGACAGCCGCCGAGCAGCCGGCAGCACGAGCGACTGAGGGGAGATGCAGAGGACCCTGTCTGGGGTCCCCTGCAGGAAGCTTTGCTCTTCCCGAAGTGAGCAGCCTGCGGCGCCAGGAACCGGCTCCCTTCCGTGCTCTTGCCCGCCTCGATTCCCACTTCGCCTTTAAGCTGTCAGCTGAAGAACGCTCCTCCATCCCTCGGTCTTCTCCGGGCTCCTGTCTTTGGGGCACCGTTATTTCCATGCCTGGGTTTTGCTCTCCAGCTGCCGTGCCGGCTAATTTTCTCTGCCTGTGATGAGCCCCACGCAGGCGCCGCAGGCAAGACTGAAGCGTAGCCCAGAAATGAGATCGGAGCGCGCCGTGATCCGTGCCCAGCCGAGCCGGCCCGCCACGGCCGTCACACTCTGCACGAGCTGCGCTCGAGGGGCGTTAAGGGCAGAGGACGCACGGGACCCAGGAAGGCTCATGGCAACCGTGCGACGGGGCTGGCCCACGGCTGCCTCCCCTTGTCCGGAAAAGGACAACAGCGTCCAGGTTCACCTTCTGGATTGGCAACACCAGGGGCATCTCCCAGACTCTGGGCACTTCTGTGGCAGGCCCGCCCCCTGTCCGAGCCGGAGGGACATGTTCAATCCTCCACGTACGAACTCGCACGTATAAGCCAAGTGTCCAGTCTGAGCAGGTCCAGCAGGAGGCCAGGCTCAGGCCCCAGATCACATCTCAAGGGGACCAGGCAGACCAGGACAGAGCACGGCCGGCTGCCTGGACCCTGAGGGTTCCGGGCCTCCCGTCCCATGCGTCTGGCTTGCGGGAACCGAGGTGGTTAGCCCGCAGGCTACTCTGGGTCCCAGCTCCTCACTCAACCGCTCACACAGCCTCCCAAGGGCACAGCCGGTGGACACTTGGACCCACAGCACCCGATCCCTCGCCGTCTCAGCAGAGCGCGCTCCTCCCACCCCAGCTCACCCTCCCAACGCCTCCGTGGGGCTCCCCGCCTCTCTCTCTAAGGTGCTGCTCAGTGTGGCCCAACTTGCCCCTCACTCCGTACGACCCCCAGGGCCAGCCCCCTGCAGGGCAGCTCCAGGCCCTTCGCATCCCGGTCCAGTCTCCAGACCCGTGCAGCCCACACCGGGCAGCTCTCTGCTCCGCAGGCTTCTCAGTGGGGTGCTACCACGGATGGAGCCTGGGGCCACCCCGACCCTGCTCCTTCTGGCCCACCCCCACTAGGGCCACGGCCCTCCACCTGGCCTGACCACCTGGCTTGACCACAAATACACCCTTCGCCCCTTAGTGTGAATCAGCTCAGCTGCCGGAGCAAACAGCCCAGACTGCCCACGGAGAACACACTGGAGGCTGGAAGTCAGGCAGGAGGGTGTCGGCAGGGCTGGCTCCCGCTGCGGCTGTGAGGGGCATCTGTTCCAGGGCCCCCTCCTGCTCCTGGTGGCCTCAGACGCTCCTTGGCTTCTAGATGGCTATCTTCTCATCATCTTCCCTCTACGTATGTCTGCCCCTGGGACCAAATTTCCCTTTTGTATGGGGGAGACTGGGTTAGGGCCCACCCTGATGAGCTCATTTTAACTCCATCATCTGCAAAGACCTTATTTCCAAATAAGATCCCATTCACAGGTACTGGGGTTTAGGACTTCAGCCTCTTTGGGGAGTTGCAATTCAACCCATAACAACATCTCTGAAGATCCATGAACCAGGGCACCTGGGTGACTTAGTCGGGTAAGTGTCCGCCTTTGGCTCATGTCATGATCCCAGGGTCCTGGGCTCCCTGCTCAGCAGGAAGCCTGCTTCTCCCTCTCCCTCTCCCTCTGCCTCTCCCGCCGCTTATGCTTCCTCTCTCGCTCTCTAATAAAAAAATAAAAACTTTTTAAAAAGATCCATGAACCATATCCCACCAGCCAAATATATCTCAGTCTGTCCCCTCCCTCTATGCCCCATGCCTACCCCCCCACCCATACAGAAGGATCTTTCTAGAAGAGACATGTTTGCTCCACTCTTTCACACCCCTGTCCTCCCCACTCCAGAAGGAAACTCATGCAGTAAAGGAGTCTCCGTGGGTCCTGGCCCACCAATGGCTCCCCTCACTTCATCTCTGCTCTTCTGTGTGTGCGCTGACCTGCAGCCGTCCAGGCACCCCAACACACCCGGCGTGTAACTCTCAAACCCCGGCTCACGCCCCTTGGCCAATTCTTATTGCCTTTTCACCCAGGGCTGCATCCTGAATGAGAAGTGGGCTCTGAGCTCATCCACCAGCCCAGGCCATCTGCCTGCAGAGCCAGCATCCCACAGATTTTACGGATCCCTTTCTATGAGCTCCTTGCAGGTAAGAACTACGCCCTCCCAGGTCTCGCTCCACCCCCGAGCCCAGATCTCGCAGAGTAAACACTGAGGAACCATTCACTTGAACTGGATCCATCTACGGGACCAGACATCCATTACCCGAAAAGGCCAGCTCTCCCAGCGCATGTCCAGATGCCCCGAACCGGCTCCAAGCAGAGAGGATGGATGAACTCGTGCTCCCTTCAAGTCAACCAGTCGTCCCCTGAAGCGAACACTAAGGGTGTCACCTTGTACTTCTCACAAAACCTCTCAAAATCTCCATCTGGAAAACGGCATGATAGAAAATTCTGCTTCCAAACATTTTACACTGCACAGATAGAGACGACAGGACGGCGCATTAATGCAGCCAGAATAACATCGAATCCTATCAAAAACAGCTTTTCTCCAATGCTTCCTGCACAAACAAGTTCTTTCAAAAAGGGCCTCCTCATTTGCTGGTTCCACGGCACCCCTACTTTGAAGGTTCTGATTAAAGGTCTGGACTTTTTTTCCCCAAATACATTCTAGGTGGCACACTCTAAGACCCACTTGCAGAAAAGGTCAGCAAATTTACAACCTTCTTTTACAAAAGAAAAAAAAATATGTTGAAACTTGACAAGTCTTTTAACCACAAAATATTTTCTGTCACATTCCCGTCCATTACAAAGTGTTACAGAGTTTCCACTATGCTCTAAAGATCTTACTTTAATACAACTAATCATACCACTGAGTTTCCATGGCACTTTATGCTTCTAGTCCCACCTTTTTTAAAGATTTTTATTTATTTACTTATTTATTTGACAGAGAGAGAGACAGAGAGCCTAAGTAGGCGGAGAGCAGGCGGGGGGTGCGGTGGGGGGAAGCAGGCTCCCGCTGTGCAGAGATCCCGATTCGGGGCTCGATCCCAGGACCCTGAGATCATGATCTGAGCCAAAGGCAGAGTCTTTACCCACTGAGCCACCCACACACCCGCTCGTCCCAACTTTTTGGCTGCACTGTTTTGACTTCTAACAAGATAGAAGCTGCAGGCCCCACAGGCCCAGTCTCTGGGCGTGGACAGGGTCCCCTACAGCTGGCTACAAGTCCGAGCTCCCACTCCGGCTGGGGCTCTAATTACACCGAGTTTCTTAAAACACTGTTTTTGTTAAAAAGATGTTTACTGAATACACACATTCTCCCAAACATCTTTCTTCTATTTGACTCAAGAGGATGAGTTCTTCCTGCATTTCTGAAAGCAGAATGTAGCAAAGACCACAGCCCAAGACACAGGATCATCACCCACGTGTTACGGGCTTGCACAGCACACCTCCCTCCCACAAGGTGTCTAATTTGTTCCACTTCTCGTTTGTTCTGATGTTCATCAGAGTTGTCTATGTACCTTCCATAGTATTTTCTAACAAAGACGCATTTAGGGTTGTCGCTACTGTTTTATGAAATTGTTCCAGGCATTTCAGCTCCATGGGAAGAACAAGCCCTCCTTGGGGGTGTCATGCATTATTGCCTTTCACTGCAAAGCCCCCGAACGGCTTCTAAATATGTATCAGTAAGTTTAGCAGAATTAGGGGCACTTGAGTGCCTCAGTTGGTTAAGCCTCTGCCTTCAGCTCAGGTCAAGATCTCAGGGTCCTGGGATCGAGCCCCGCATCGGGCTCTCTGCTCTGCGGGGAGCCTGCTTCCCTCTCTCTCTCTGCCTACTTGTGATCTCTCTCTCTGTCAAATAAATAAATAAAATCTTTAAGAAAAAAAAGCAAGTTTAGTAAAACTACGGAAGTATAAGAGTGTTATATTATTTGAAAATCCTTAATTTTCTAGAATTCCTTCATGTTCTTAAGGCTTCATTTTTACATTGTTTGTGCGTCTTGTGCTTTATTCCATCCATTCTTGATGTATGAAGGCACGAAACTCAGCTGGGCTGCGAACAGCCTCACTAAGACTAGCAGATGTGGACCTGCACTTGTCACGACAGGGAAGTGGCTACAACAGCTGCCCTCCCACGCCCGGCTAGAAAACTGGACACAATTACGGAACCACAGTTTTCTGGACCACAGACCACGGCTCCTTGAGCCTGGCGCAGGACAGCAAACTGCAGGGACACAGGAAAACTCCACAAGGCTGGGAAAAGAAAAGCTGGGCAGCTGTAAGGGGCAGTCCTCTCCGAGTCCACACAGAGCCAGGATTCCCTCCGGTTCGGAAGAGCGGGAGTAGCGGGACGGCACTCGACGGCCGGGTCACAGCTCAGCTGCAGGCCTGACCCGGTGCCACAGCCCCGGCTTCACCGGACCCGCCCCAGCGCGCGTGAACACGAGCCTTGCAAGGCTAACACTGGCTGAAAAGTGACTTGATTCTTGCCAGAAAACAGCCCCAACACTCTTTAAAGGAAAACAAAAACATCAGCACTCAACAACCTGATACTTAAATGCCAAGGAGTCCAAGTGTTACCAGGCAGTGAAGCAGCAGAAGAATCTACCCCATTTCGAAGCAGAGATCAATATACGGAGACCAAGAAAGGACAGCGATGGTGGGACCAGCAATAAAGCCTATAAATCCTACTATAAATAGGGTCAGGCACCGAAATGAAAATATAGACAAAAAAGGAAAAAATATAAACATAATAAGATATAAAAAGGAACAAAATAAAAATTCCAAGCTAAAACATACGGTAAGTAAGTAAGTAAATGAAATATTCCTTAGCTGGAGCAAATGGGAAAATACAAGGAGAATATCCGTGAACTTGGGAGATGCACCGGCAGAAACTATACAAATGAAGCAGGAGAGAAACATCGAGCAAACAAAATAAACTGAGCCTTAGGAGGTCTCAGCCAGAAGGCAAAGAAGATCATTTAAAGAAAGAGTAGTTGCACAGTGTACAAATTTGATGAAAACAACAAATGCACGGCTCCAAGAATCTCAACGAAACCCTCCCTTCAAAAACAAAACAAAACAAAAAAGGATAAACACACACACCAAAAAAAAAGCCAAAACACACAATATTCAGATTGTAAAACAAACAAACCGACCAGAGATAAAAAAGAAAATCTTTTAAAAAGAACCACTTAAAAGGACCCACATTACTATTAGCAAGAGTAAGAGAGGGTACATCGCCATCCCCACAAAGCCTGTAAATATTATAAGGATAATAAGGTAAACATACTAATCACTTCATGCTAAAACATCAAAAACTTAGACAAAATAGACAAGTTCTTTAAAAGATAAAAATTACCGGGGCACCTGGGTGGCTCAGTGGGTTAAAGCCTCTGCCATGTTACCAAAACCAAACCAAAAAACCTACCCAGTATCAGTATCACCCAATGCGAAATCTCTAACAGAAAATTCAAATTCAAGTCAAGATGGACCAATGGGGACCCGATTCATTCGCCCGGCTGAAGCAACTTAATAAAAAAAAATGGTCCAAACATACGAGACAGTGGTACACAAGGCACTGGGTATCAGATGACAAAGAACAGCAACCCCTAGAGAGAAGAGACAAATGAGGTAAGCCCTCTGATTGCCCCAGATACTTCCTGGAGGAAGTTTCCAGACCTCCCAGAAGGAAGAGGAAACCCAGGCACAGCAAGGTGGCCTCCCTGAATTGAGGACATGTCTCTGAAAGTCTGAGAAAACCAAGGCAACTAGAGTTCACAGGGCAGAGGATCACAGAGGAGAGTTTCACAAAGAGAAAGCCCTGGAGATCAGCAGAGGGTCCCCGTCAAATATTCAGTTGAATACTGACCAGTGTGTGTGCCCAGTGCACACAACCGTTCTGCAAGAGCACCTGTTCCCGACTGTCAGAGTTGAAAACCCTAGATTTCAGGAGGCACCAATTAGGCTACTAAGAGACATCTGGACCCAGTCCTGCGGGAAAATTAACACTGGATTAAATGCAGATATGGTCCCCAATAACAAAGCTTAACAGCAAGACTCAAAAGCTCAAACTAGTCATGAGCAGACCGATCATGTTCAAGAACACAAGTCACATGTGTTTATAGGATATTAAAAAACTCTTCATCCCACAAGCTTAACTTCACATCACCTGGCAACCAACCGAAAATTACCAAACATGTCAAGAAGCAGGAAAATGCACGCTTTAGGGAGGAAAGAAAAATTAATCAAAACTGACCCAGAATTGACACGGATGATATAATTAGTAAACGAGGACGTCCACTGAGTGACTACGAGAGCATTACGTATCTTAAGGAGCCAGAGCAAAACAGAGCATGTTAAGATCAAGCTCATATAGGACCTGGCCTTTCCAAGGCTAGATATTCCCTAAGGAGAAAGGAAAGACTGTGTCCACTCAAAGACTTGTTCGCGAATGGTCCTAAAAGCTTTACTCGTAATAGTCCAAAACTGGAAACAACCCAAATGTCTACAGCAGGCAAAGGGATACACAAGCAATGGTCCATCCGTGCAGTAGAATACTGCTAGCCAGTGAGCAGGAAGGAACCCCTGATCTACACAGCGGGATGAACGCAGAACGACTGTACCTAACGGAAGAAGCCAGACAAAAGACACCTACTATGTGTTTCAACGAATACAAAATTCTACAAAGTATGACCTACCATGACAGAAAGCAGATCAGTAATTGCTTGGAGGTGGGAGTAGCGGAATTCAGGCAGGTGAGGTCTCAGGGTATGGATGACCCTCATACTTATTATCTGGGTTACGGTGATGCTTCTCCAGATGCGTACACACGTGGAAACCGAGTATACTCGTAAACATGTGCAATGTATTATATGTCGATCATACTTCAATGAAGCTGTTGACATTTTCTCAACAAAAAATTACCAAATCAAACACAGCAATCTGCACAAAAGATGAGAACAGTATAAACAAGTGAGGCTTTACCCCATATCTGCTTTTGCATTCACACACGGTTTCAGCTGAAGCATAGGAAGAAAACCCGATCTCATACCGCCGTGAAAAAGAATTTTAATCACTCTTTCAGATAATTTGACGCTATACCGACACCTGGCAAGCAAGAGCTTCCTAAATGTTGTCTGTTATGTGCAATCTAAAGCCATCCATTATTAGAAAACCCATCAGTCTGTTTTCCACATTGAACGTACCTTTTACTGATAGACCATCTTTCAGTGGTGATTTGGAAAATACTGCTTCACTAATTTTATGCAAATCTTTATATTGTTGACACATTTCTTATCCAAAATTAATATATAATGTTTGTTAATATCACCACTGAGCTCATCACCAAGGTGGATATAAAATTCCCCAAAACCTATTTTTTGCTTGAAAGCTCAAAATCTTATCATTAACACCCAAAGCCATCTGTTACATTTCTTGAACTGACACTCACCCTGTCCATTCTCAAGATAACAATATCAAAACCCAAGTCAAAATAGCCATAGTGTTCACGGACACATAGCCAGTGTCCGTTTCATACTGTGTTTTATGGAAAAGTTGCTTTCGGGGTAACAGCTCAAATGCCTTTCTTCAAGCCAACGAGCGTGCTTTAGTAATCAGCGGACGTGCTTTGTATCTGCTTCCCAGGTCAGCACACCGAAATTTCAATTTGGCTCTTGGGAATTTAAAACTGATAAAAGTCACTAATTCCTACTGTCATGCTGCACGAAACTGGATGTGGGGGGTTTTACTGTGAGTTCAAGGAGGTGAAGAATGCAGCGGCTACAAAGGCACTGTGGAGGCACTACCTTGGTTCATGGAAAGGCACAAGCTTATTTTCCCACCACTGCTTTGCACATCCATGCAAATACCCACACTATACAAGTGGGAAAATAACTTGTTAGTACATCTTTAAAATGTAGTAGGACCTCAGCGACACCCTGACAGCATCCCAGGACCCACCAGAAAACCATGAAGCAGACGTTGAACAAAACTGACATAGAAAATCCTGAGGAGCTGCAAAAAAGCTACTAGAACTTAAGTGTAAATTTAGCAGAATCACAGGGTACTGGGTCAGTATGCAAAATCCATTATATCTCAATAGAATAGCAATAAACCTTTGAAACTGGAAATTGAAAAATATCACTTATGATAGAACTTTTAAAATATATTATCTTCTTATATTTATTGTTCTTAAGTATGTAGAGATAATTTAATGTGTGAGCCCTACACACTAAAAACCAATAAAACATGCTGAGAGATTAAAGATTATTTTTAGACTTTGAGATATGAACATGAGACTGAATCCAGGTTCACAGATTACAGGACGCAATATTATTAAGACCTTAATTTCTCCCAAATTGATCTATAGATCCAATGCCAACAAAATCAAAATTCCAACAGGATTTTCTGTACAAAAGGAAAAGCTGGTTCTGAATACATATGGAAACGTAAAGGACCTAAAATAGCCACCCACATACACAAACTTTTTTTTTAAGGAACACAGTAGAACTTACAGCGCCTGATTCCAAAACTTACTATAAAGGCGCTATAATAGAGTGTGATAACGGTGTGATACACAGATAAGTCAGTAGCACAGAGGAGAGAACCTAGAAATACAGAATCGTTGATAAGCTAACATAACACTGTATGTTAACTCTACTGGAATTTTTTTAAAAAGCAATAAATTTTTAAAAAAGAAACAGACCCTCTTATAAAAAGGTCACCTGATCTTTGATGAAAATGTGTTGTATAATGGGAAACAGGTATTTGCTCTCTCCTGGAGCAGAGAAGTCTTAAAACCCTTGGTATTTCCTGGGTGATAAGATATTGGAGCATCTTTTATAATTCGTAACAAGCCCCTTTGGTCCATGACTGAGTTTATGCTATTGAGGTGACCCCTGTCTCCCCTACGTAGCTTCAGGATGGTGGCTGGTCACCAGGAGCATCAAGCTATAAGCAGAGGATTGGGACTTTGGGCTCCAGCATCCAAACTCCGGGGAAGAGAGAGGGGCTGGAGATTGAGTTCAACAATGATTAGCCAATGATTTGGCCAATCTTGTCTACATAGTGAGGGCTCCATAAACACCTCCCAATAATGGGTGCAGAGAGCCTCTGGGTTGGTGACGACATCATGGACTGGAAGGGAGGCAGGCCCAGAAAAGGAATGGGAACTCCCGTGCATCTTCTCCAGCCTCCTACACCTCGCTATGCACATCTCTTCCATTTGGCTGTTTCTGAATTGTTGCCTTTCTAATAAACTGGTGAGCATACGCCAAGGATCTCCTGAAGTCTGTGAGATATTCTAGCTAGTTAGAACCTGAGAGGAAACTGTGGGAACTTTCCAATCTGTAGTCAGCCAGGCAGAAGTACGGTAGCCTAGGCATCCCCACTGCTGGCATCTGAAGTGGGAGTTAGGGTCAGAGTTGGCCTGCACTGGGGGACGCCCAGCTGGTGACGGGAAAACAGACAACAGAGATGCCAATGCAGTATGACAGGAAAAGGAGTCTTTTCAACAAATGGTGCTGGGGACATAAACATATATTCACACCGGGGAAAAATGAACCTCACCCTGTACCTCAGATCATACATTTTAAAATTATCTAAAAGATAGCTCATGAGGGACTCACACCTCCAGGAGAATGGAGAGGACATTTTCCCTGCTCCTCCTGCTGAGTCCAACTAAACACGCTGGATATGACCCATAAAACAAATGTATGAGGGCTCTGACAGGTGAAAAGAAGGACACAGACCAGGCAGGGATCCTGGGCCACGGACATAGGGGTACACCCCTTGGGTTTTCTTTGGGTTTCACGTATCTCAAAAACTGACAAAGCCAGCAGCCTGGAAATGCCAAAGGATGCAAAGAAACAAACAAACAAAACGCCCAGCCGAAACCTACTCTCTCTGTGCGAGGGACAAAGAAAGGAAAAGCCTAGAAGTCAGAAAAAATCCAGACAGTAACTGCTCTGCGCCAACCAAACAGCACTGGGAAAACCACCCGCATCAATAAAGGCCACGTGGGGAGCCTGGACTTGAACCTCATGATGCTGTGACAGAGCAGCTACAAACTCCTCCTGGGGTGGTTCAGACCAGAACTTCACTCTTACCAGCTGGAAACAAGGCGCCTGCCCCTCGTGCGGTGTCCACGGAAACCAGGCACGGAGTCTGGACCCCCACCCCACTGAGCAGTAATGCAGTGTCCCTCCACGGGGGGGGTCACAGGAGGCTTGGAGGACAGTCAGGACTTCCACCCCTACACAGCTTCACGGGGTCACCCACCCCCTCGGATGTCAAGGGAAGCCAAGGGGGGAACTGGGGTTTCTACATTCATCCGGCAGGAATGAGGCAGCACCCCCTTCCTTGCCCTCTGGGAGCAGGATTTTTTTAAAACGGTTAAAACAGGAAGTTTAATATGATACAAAGACTCCTAACATTAAAAATGTGTCCATTTTTTCAATAGAAATCCATTCAGCATAACAAGAAACAGCAAAATCTCAAACTCCATTTTAGGAGGCTAACATTACCCTGATACCAAAACCAAAGACAATTTTAAAGAAGAAAAACCTACAGGGGCGCCTGGGTGGCTCAGTGGGTTAAAGCCTCTGTCTTCGGCTCAGGTCGTGATCTCAGGGTCCTGGGATCGAGTCCCGCCTCGGGCTCTCTGCTCGGTGGGGAACCTGCTTCCCTCTCTCTCTCTGTCTGCCTCTCTGCCTGCTTGTGATCTCTGCTGTCAAATAAATAAATAAAATCTTTTAAAAAAAAAGAAACCTACAGACCAATGCCCCTCATGCATACAGATGCAGAAATCCTTAACAAAGTATCATCAAATAGAACTCAAATGTATGTATAAACAATTCCCACCGTAACCAAATAAGGTTTCTTCCAGGGACACGGGGCTGGTTCAATATTTAAAAATCGATCGATGTAATCCACCTGTTAACAAGCTAAAGAAGAAAACGCTCATGACCCTACCCATTAACTCAGAGAAAGAATATGACAAAATCCAACACCTATCTGCAAGTATTTAAAACTCCCAGAGAAACAGGGAAAGAGGGGATTCCCTCCACCTGATGAGAGCACTTACAACACTTACGAGGTTGTTACCAAAAACACAGGCCAGACGTCCAGACAAGTAACACCGGACAAACTGGTCTCCGTCAGAAGGAGGCGTGCGGCTCCGCGGACGATCCTGTTCCGAGGGTGGAAAGACAAGCGACAGACCGGGGCCGGGTGTCGGACGAAGGGCTGAGACACTTAGAATATACAGCGAGCCGAGCCGTCAAACCCAACAAGAACAAAGCACGCAATCGACTTAGGAAACGAGCAGGGGCGCGAAGAGGCACTTTCCCTCCGGGGACAGATGGGCGGCGCGGACACACGGGCTCTCTGCGTCCCCGGCCCCCGGAGGAGCGCAGATGCGAACCACAGGTTGGGTCCCTGCAAAGCGGCCCGACGGCTACAAGTGCAGTCAGCGACGCCACCCAAGGCTGGCCAGAACGCAGAGAAACCGGACCGCTGGGAAACGGCACAGCCACTCTGGCAAAGGCTTTGGCAGTTCCCACGGAAACTCAACACAACCCAGAGGCGGGACTCCGCGTCACCATCCCAGAGAAATGCAGACTCCGGTCCAGATGGCAACGTGCACACGGACGTTGTGGTGCATTTATTCACAAGAGACAAACACTGGAAACAGCTCAGATCCTCCTTCAGCAGATAAATGGTGTAAAACACAGAAAAATGGTGAAAAAAAAACAAGAAATGTGGTTCATCCACACCACGGAATCCTACTTCGCGGTACAGAGGAACCCGCGCCAGTCTCCAGAGAATTATGCTCGTGGAAAAATCAAATCCCAGAAGGTTTCACGACGTGGGATCCCATCTATGTAACATTCTTCTGAGGACAGAACTATGGAGTCGGAGAAAGGATTACTGGCCGCCAGGGGTCAAGGAGGGTCCGGCAGGCTCCCGTGGCTGTGGCTGTGAAAAGAACAGAGATCTCTGGAGAACTGGAGCGCCGCGTCTCTCGGCCGTCCGGGGTCAGTGTTCTGGCCGTGATACTACAGCTCTGCAAGATGGTACCTCGGATAACAGGTACAGGCCTCGCTGCTTTATTTCTCCACATTAATCACCTCATATACAAACTTAATTTAAAAATAAAACCCGGGGCGCCTGGGTGGCTCAATGGGTTGAAGCCTCTGCCTTCGGCTCGGGTCATGGACCCAGGGTCCTGGGATCGAGCCCCGCATCGGGCTCTCTGCTCAGCATGGAGCCTGCTTCCTTCTCTCTGTCTGCCTCTCTGCCTGCTTATGATCTCTGCTGCCAAATAAATAAATAAAATCTTTAAAAAATAATAAAAATAAAAATGAAACCCAAAACAAAGGACGGAAAGCCTCTACTGACAGTCTTACTAGGCCCTGGGAAGTGAGCGAGAGCCTGTGTCTGAAAGAAAAAGGCGGGGGCAGGAGTGAGGGAGGCGAGGCTCTGGCTTGTGCCCGGCACTCGGCGGCCCCCCCGCTGCAGGTCGCAAGTTCTGACAATGCGCAGGGTTATAGGAACCGGCAGAGACACAAGAGCAGGACCGGTAGAAGATGATCACAGAATAATTTTAAATTTGTGTCTCTTTCCCAATCCATACTGCCTGGAGCAGACTATTACTTACTACATATACTTATAAATCTTGTAATTATGTTGAGAACAGAAGAACGTTATTACTTTTCTCTGTGTTAGAGCATTACTTTCTTTAACGTCAACACGCAAAATAGCCACAATTTTTTTACTCTCCCTTGGAGATCTTCATGTTTTAATAAACAATGAACCTCAAAAAATGAAAGAAAGAAACACAAAGAAGATGGCCATAACTGTAAAAGCCAGACCTATGAACCCTCTGGGGGAAAATCTTTGAGACCTTGGGATATGCAAAGTTTTCCAAAGCGTGAACCAGAAAGAGATGAAAATTGAATTTCCTCAGCGATTAAACTTTAATTTTTAGCCATTCGAAAATCTTGTAATCTCTGGAGCAGTAAGTGTTTTTGTAGGCTCATGAGATGACTGGTGGCTAGGGGTCCCGGGTAGCCTCAGGGCGGGGCAGGCGGCAGGAGAGCCTGCCCTGTGACTAGAGGGTTGGAACCTTCGACCCCCACCCTCGCACCTCCTGGCACGGAAGGCGGGTCACCAACGGCCAGTGACCTAGTCAATCACGCCCACATGGCGAAGCCTCCATGAAAACCCAAAAGGAGGGGGACCAGAGGCCTTCTGGGCTGGTGACCCGATGGAGCTGGCAGGGGTGGCCCCGGGGAGAGGACATGGAGGCTCCTCGCGCTCCCCACACCTCGCCCCTGCGCTTCCTCCACCCGGCTGTTCCCGAGTCCTTCCCTTCTACAACGAGCGAAAATCTAGTGCCTACAAAGTCTCCGAGCGCCTGAGCCGCTCCAGCGAATTAATCCAGCCGGAGGAGGGGCCGTGGGGAGCTCTGACGCACAGCCCGTCAGCAGCAGCAGAGGGGACAGCCTGGACTTGACACTGGGGTCCGCAGTGGGGAGGGGGCGGTCTCGGGGACCGAGCCCCTGACCTGCGTGCAGGGTCGGAGCCGTCTCCAGGTAGACAGCGTCGGACGGAGGTGGCCTGGAGGACAGCCAGCTGGTGCCGCGGGAGGCTCGGTGCGGGAAGACCCACGGCGGGCGTGCGGACGTGAAACGGAGCGTTGTGGTAGATAAAAACAAAGGCATCTTTCTTTACACGGATACAACCCAAATTTGCACCAACAGACGAACTGATGAAAACTGGCAGAGCCATACCCTGGAACACTATTTAACAATACAAGGACAATTGTCTACTTATATACGTACGACAGGAGCAATGTCAGAATCCTAACGCTGAGCAAAGAAGCCCGACACTAAGGAGGACAAACGGAGTAATTCCATCGGCGGGAAATTCATCTGTAACAGAAAGCAGGTGAGGGTTTCCCCGGAGCCTGAAGGGGGACGAGGAGGCGGTGGGGACTGTCCAGGGTGCCAGAAGCCGGGGCCTCGATCACGGTGGTGACTCCGCGGTGAGCTGCCATCAAACACACCTACCGATCTCTCAAACGGGTGTGTGCCCTTCTGTGGGAATCATCTCTGAATCCAAGGGATTTTTCAAGACTCACAGGGAGTGTAAAGCTACATCTCACAGAGCCTTCTTGTTCACTGTAAATCTTTCTGCCCAGCGGCTAACGAGACCCGTTAGATCTCTGATTCTGTCGGTCTTTCACCACTCGATGCAGCTGGCGAAAGCGCGTCCTGGACACGCAAGTTCTGTCGCTTTTTGCCGCTTGTGTTTGTGTCACTGGTGATATCCTCCATCCAACGTGTACTTCCAGGACTGTTTACAACCTGTGATTTGGGGGATGAGCTCATTAGACCTACATGAAGCGATTAATAATTCTACTGACCTGGTCCGTGTAAAAGCAATACTCCCCAGCCTGCAGGGAGCAAAGCTCAGCTGAGGGTCCCCTCTCCGGGTCGGGTGCTCCCGTCTTAGAAGTGTGGGTGATGCGTCATTGTCTGATCTAGAGACCGGGGCGGGGTTCCGCCTTGATCCTTGTTGGTAAATGTTAATTCATTTTCTGATTTTAAACAGAAAATAATTCTGTTTGCTGATCTAAGATCATCTACATTTTCTTCCCAGCCGCCCCCCGCCGGCAGACCCCAGCCTTGGAGGGTGGACAGACGCAGGCAGAGGAGGACGGAGGGTGAACACGAGGCCACGCCCAGCGGCAGGAGGGAGCCCAGCTGCTTGGCTGTTTCATTAACATCAACCAGAAGGCGACTTGGTCTTGAGATATTCAAGATATGCCCAGAGACCCCAGCAACGCGGAGGGGTGTTGCCAGACAGTCTGGCTCTGAATGACGAGCGTCGGGGACCCTCAGCTCAGAGCACCTTCGCGATTCTGCAGGAGACGTTCAGTCGTCCAAGCACCTCCACTGGCATTCCACTAGGCACTCACCCTCCGCAGGCGAGGGGAGGAAGGCAGGAGAACGAATATGATTTTCATTTGCAGACGAGCCCCCCGAGCTAGGAAGGAGCCAGGTGAGTGAGGCGGGCCTGCGATGTTCTTGCTGGTTCTCTCTCTCTCTCTCTCTCACACACACACACCACAGTCATACCACTGCTGTGTCTCTAGCCTACACGAGCGTAGCCTGGACTCCTCCCTCGAGCTCGGCAGCCCCCAGCTCCTGTGCCCTCTTGGGGACATCTTATTCTCCTCCTTGCAACAGCCAGCATGAGGAAGCCAGGAGACCTTCGATCCTCATCTGGTCCTTATGGACCCACAAGCAGGGGCAGGGACACCAGGAATAGGCAGAGGTTTGCCTCCTAGGGCAGGCAGAGGTTCCCTTTGTCCAACTTTCTATTCCAACGGAACCTCGTTCTTGAAGCCAGAGGGGTGTTAGGTGCAGAAACGGGAATCCTGCAGAGAACAAGCAAGACTCGGGCAGAAAGCCCACGTTTTTCTGAGAACACCATGTCACCCTCAACACAGAGGCCCGCCCGGCCCGTCACTGCCTCCAGCCAGCAGAGAGCACTGCAGAGAGCGAGCCCCAGCAAAGGGCTGCATCGGGCTTCACCGTGTGCTCCACTCGCGGCTGTGTGACAGGGGCCCGCGACGAAGGGGAATCCCACGGCTTGCAAGTTTCCACTGTGTGTCCAAGAGAGCACCCCAGAAGCGTCCCCGAGAGACCCTGCGCTCTTCAGCTGTACGCCTAGCTGCTTTCCCCGCCCCTGGGGTGGATGTAAACAAACCAGGGGGCTCAGCCGCTGGAGTGGCGCGGGCGGCCGCAGGAGCCCAGAGCGCAGGGCAGCCTGGCCGTCCAGAGCCTGAGCCGCGGTGCGGAGCTACGCAGGGCCTTTCCGCCCGGCTGACACACAAAGCCCTGTCGCCAGCCCTGCCCCGGGAAGCCTGGAGTCTAACCTCCTCCTTTCTGCTGATGTCCCACCTAGAAACAGGGGCAGAAACTGTCTTTGCTCAGCTGCTGCGCGTCTGTCCCCCGACCTAGAAAACTGTCCCCGGGGATGACGCTAGTCAGCGCCATGGCAGGGCTTGGGGGGAAGGGCGCAGGGACTCAGGCAGGGAGGCTCAGCCTTCCCAGCAGGAGGAGGAGGCGTTCCTGCCCTTAGAAGCCACCAGTTTGTGGTCACCTGGTAGGGCAGCCCTGAGACGCTAACATGGAACGGGGACCGTGATGAACGTGAAGTGTGCGCTGGGTCTCGCCTCTGGAATGAGCCCCGCTAGAGCTGCTGCCAGGAGTGGGCACACCGGGCATCCCTGGGCAGGCGTGTCACAGTCCTCCCTCCTGGGCGGGCGAGTCACATGCCTCCCTCCTGGATCTGCTTGTGCAACAGCCACTTCATTTCTAGAAAGTCCAAGGAGACAACTGGACACGTTCGCAATGCCCGATGGACAGGGACACCATCGCACCATGTGGGGCAGGAAAGGAAGGACGGGTGGCCTCCCCCCGACCCCGATCCTCACAGCCGCAAGAGGATGCTTCCCCAGCGGACTCTCTGGAGGCCTGGGGGCGGGTCCAGCTGCCTGCAGGCAGGTGACTAAGGTACACCCTGTGGCTCCTCGGCTTGTGGGGGCGGGACCCATAGGACAGGTAGGACAGGTCCCACCCTGCCCTGGAGATCCCGGCCATTGTTGCTAATCCAGTCCCATCCGAGTCTGGCTTTTGTCCCAGCATCTTTTACTTTGGGCGAAGTCCTACATGGAGGTGAGCCCAGACAGGTCCCCGCTCCGGCTCCTGCCACAGCTGCACAGATGCCACCCCAGCCTGCCACGCGTGCCAGTCCCCACCGACATGTGTCATATGCAGCATGACAAAAACGTTCACGCAACCTCCGTGCGGGAGGAGTTTTCCCTGTTTTTCAGGGAAATTAAAATCGTATCATCTGCAGGAAAGACATGATCCCAGAGGCCAACGTCTTCGACCTATTGACAGTAAAACACACATTCGAAAAAATTCAGCAATTTGTTGACGGACTAAACAGAATACCATGTTCTTTATAAGTTATTTCTCTGAAAAACCAGTGACCCCCAGCGAACAAGGAAGGCCACACTCGTGAAGGAATAATCCGTCATTAAAACACAAGGTGACTTCTGCCACGGTCAGCACTGAGAAGGACGCCGTGGAAAGGCTCGGACACGGCTCCGTGCGAACACTCGACTCCCGCAGGTGGAGAGCCGTGTGCGCGGCGTCCACGGCAGGGTCCACGATCCCCCCACTCCCACCCTCCCAGTGCTCGTCCTGTCTCCCCATGCAGGGGCTCCACCCCGGGGACAGTGGGGAGCCCTCCCCCTGCCGACACCCGCAGGGCGGGAGGAGATGTGTCTTCATCAGACACGTCAGCATGTCTGATGCCCGAAGGGGGACCTTCCAAGTGCTCCCAATGTGTACTCGCTCGGACACTCCAGCCTCACTCCACCGCTCACCCCCCGTCTGTTCCCCATGACTTCTGCTGGTAACTTTGTGGGGTTGGGAGACCACTGAATTTTGGGTTAAGGGCCAGGCTCTTGACCTTGGTCTAACTATGGGCTCTAGGACATCTTCCTCTGGCCAGACCCTTGACTGCTGGTCCTCCTGGGTCTGGGCTGTCCTGGGGGCCTCATGCACTCGGTCCCGGCTGGGACACTGAGTGCTCTCAGAGCTTGGGTTTCTCTTCTTCCAGAGCTGTGGACAGGTTTCTTTGGTGGGGTTAGAATCCGGACGCACCTGGGCCACCAGGAATCAAGGAACTTCCAAACCCATCGGGCCGCATCCTAGTTCGGGGAGGGCTGGTGAGGTCTGAATTATCAACCAGGTCAAGGGAAGAGCGAGGCTTTCCTCGTTTGTGCCATGAACGCAGAGACTATAGCAGACCCCGCCACACACACACGTTCACAGCCCCTCACACACTGGTACTCACACGCCGAGGGCCGGCACTAAGCGTCTGTCGTACAGAGAATGACCCCCCGACAGACCCCTCACCCCAGGCCTCCCGTGCCAGGGTGGGGCTGTGGGTCAGGGCTGAGCTCAGATCCATCCAGTGCCCCCCAATCTGGCCAGACATAGGGGAGGAGCCCGGACTGGTCAGCCCAGGCCAAGACTGCGCTCGGGGTGGGGCCTGCACCCCTGGGAGGCCAGGAGCCTCAGGCTTAATACGTCTGTCCAGGACGCAGACGCCGTGGGGCCCACAGCCTGTGAGCAGCACCTGTACGACATCGTGTGAGCCCAGAGAGGGGCTCTGTGCTTTGGGCTTTGAGGCGAGAGGTCCATGCAAGCAGCCTGACCTACTCCCTGACCTTGATCAGAGCCGGTGGCCGCACCGGGCCAGGACGAGTAGAGCTGATACAGTCAGACACAGCAGCGACCAAGCCTCGCGGCTCCCGAACCTAATGAGACCCAAATACCAGCACCGCGGCCCGGTCAGTGGGTCAGGTGTCACGTCGCTGCTCTGGGCTTCCACAAAGCAACCCTGCCCGCCGTGAGGACACGGAGAGCTTCGAGGTGACCCAGTCATGTGACCGCTGTGACCCTTTCCCGGGAAGCCAGGGCTGCAAAGGGACAGGTAGACATGCCAGGACGAACCACCGTGTGTTGTTGTAAAGGGCAAAGGCCGGAAACACACTAAATATCCACAAGCAAAAAGGAGATTCCAGACTGGGCCACGGCACACCCACAAGATATTACGGGACCACTGAAGCTAACAGCAGATAAGAATGTATAAATTCATGTAAAATGCCTCTGAGAGAATATCAAGAGAAAATACGTTATAGGACACACCCATCTCTGCACTACTATGATAAAAAGCCACAATCCCTGCCTACACCGACATCAGGCTATCAGGAGGGCTAAAAATAATCACGAAACGGGTGACCAGTGCCAGGAGTGAGGGGTGGCCATGGGCCGACCTCAAAACCTGCCCGAGTCTCCCAGAATGGGTGAATGGTCGCACACTGCAGGGAGCAAGTTAAAGACGAATTAAAATCATGAGCTGCATTCGTTGCATTCACAAGCTCTTAACGTACCACCACCCATGCAGAAAGTGGAAACTGAGCACAAACACATGCAAGAAGTCCTGCTAGGTGCAGCCCAGAAGGCGGGTGAGAAGAACCAGAGGCTGGGCCTGCCTCAACCCTTCCAGAGCAGGGAAACCACCATCAGAGCCTCTGAAAGCCTGGGCATGCCAGTCTGGGAGGGCAGCATGGAAGAGGTGGCCCTGAAGCCCAGCCTCGAGGGAAGGGGCACGAGAAGGCAAGGGATAGGGGTGTGCAGGGGCAGAAAACAATGAGGTGCCCACAAGAATACAATGTGAGTGTGGGCAGAGTTGAAGGAACCCCAGAAGGATGGGGAGGCTCCTTGCAGGGCATGGGAGCAGCGCTTAATTTTGTGCAAAAATAGTGCCCTCCGAGAACCATGACCCTCCTATCAATGATCTGGTCAGTGTTACAGAGAAAACACGTCAGGCTGCTGGACCGGCCTGGGGTAAAGTGCTGAAATCCACAGCAGTCAGTTGGGTGAAAGCAACAGTTACAGCTCAGGTCACCTCTGGCTTTGCTCATCCTCCCTGGGAAGACACAGCAATACGGCATCTCTGGCTCTTGTACGTTCTGTACTGCATTGCCTGGGCTCACCACTGTCATCTCCAACCCTGGAGTTCAGAGAAAGGGAGAGAGAGAAAAGGGGAGTGGGGGAGAGGGATGGAGGTAGGGGGGGAAGGAGGGGCAGAGGGGAGAGGGAGGGGGAGGTGGGACTGGGAGATGGAGAGAGGGAGGTAGATAGAGGTGGGTGGAGGGAAGGGCAGGGGGAGGGGGAGGTGTCTGGGAGGTGGGGGGAGGGACCAAGGCTGGCTCCCTCAGCAGGACCCGGACACCAGGCTATAAGCAGAGGGGGGAGGGGGACACTGCTTCCAGGAGCTGCATCCCCACTGGCCCTGCTCCAGATCTGGGGGCTGGGACCCACATCAGTATGTTCAAACAACAAATGTCGCAGCAGCTGGGGATCCTGAACACTTCGTGACGGTCAGAGGAAAGGCCTTGAGCACCTGCGAGGCCAATCCATCTGATGCACACCCTGCTGATGATTCCCTCTGGAAACACCCCCTTCTTAACTGATCAGGCTGTGGCCCCAGCAATGAGAAGGCTCCACTCCCCAGGGGCCAGGTACGGAGGAGCCACAAGAAGGCAGAGGGCAGAGTCCTCTGGGCTTGCCCCAGAGGTGCCATGGGGTAGGGGACCAGGCCTGTTCCAGGGGTGTCCTGTTGGGGTTCAGGGTGGAGTTTCTGGGAGTTAAAAGCTTAGATGTGGAGGGAAACTGTCCATGGTGTTGACCTCCTGAAAGCGCAGGGTGGAGCCCGCCTCCTCGCCCCATCGGAAATCTGGAACAGAGCTGCAACTCTTCCACTATAGCCAGTATCCGCCAAGGGTCGGGGGCCCATGCATCATCTGAAAGGACAGTCGCTCAACCTTGTCCCCACCAGTGACCCCACGCAGACCCCCTCAGAGGGAATGTGCACTCGGCAAACGTTGAGGGCGTCTCCAGCAGGGCAGACCTCTAATACCCTGACCTCTGCAGCTGGCCAAAGAGAGACAAAATGCGGAGAGGGGCCAGGAGTGAGCAGACATCCCTCATCAAGGAGAGCAGCTATGCAAGTGTGACCCAGGCCCTGGGGGCAGCTGGCACACATCGCCTCCCAGCCACTCTCCCAAGGGGTGTCCAGGCCCGCCTACACCCCTCTGCAGGGTACTTCGTCTCTGCTGATGTTAGGAGAGTTGCAGGAAGACGAGCCTAAGGAAGCAAATTCGCCAACATGAGATTCGGGCTTGCACAGGACCTTTCTCTCTGAGAGACCAGGGACTCCTCAGCACACAGGGAACTCAACTAGCAAGGAGAATTCTTTTTAAATTAAATGCCCTTCACTCCCTTATTCATGGCCTCCTTGCTCTCCTCGGGACTGAGAGATCATAAATCTTTTCCACCCATTTATCACCATGATCCGCTGCTGGCCATCCTTCATATTTCTTTGCACCATATTGTAGACACACTCTTGACTGAGGAGGGACTGTTAATCATCTCATTTTCATTTCTGCAATGATTTCCAACATCTTGGTGCGGACAATTAAAGATCTCATTGTGGTTCTCTCTACACCTTCCTTTGGGTGCTGGTGTCACCGTCAGGGAGGTCTATGCTTCTAAACGTAGTGCGGTGAGTATTTAAGGAGTGTCTCTCCTTTGTTCTGATAAAGGAGTCCCTCTGTTCTACCCATGACAGTCAGGAGGACAGAGAAGATGAATTTAAAATCAGGCAGAGAATAACAGATGCATTTCAAGGACTCAAGTGAGAAAGCAAGAGTGGAGATCCCTTCGCAAACAGGAGATGGGCAAATATGTCAGAGCGCAACTAGCTGGACAAGGAACTCGAGCCACACACCACAGACCGAGGGAACCACAGGAGCCAAATCCAACCGTGTTCCCTTGAGCTCAGACACTCCCATCCTGGGAACCCATCCCAAGCAGATCACCACACAACCGTGCAAAACATAGGCATATTTAAATCTCAGTGAAACAACCTAACACCCATGATCACGCTGTTGATTACACAGTGATGATACGCTGATACATTGATTCAGTGGAAACTACCGCATCCGTCCCTGAGAATGACCTGTACCCGTGGTCCTTTGTGCGGCTTCATGGGGCTGCTGAGTGAAGACAAGAGCGTCAGATGTGTACATCGTCTTGTTTCTATAAAGCTGCGTACATGTATGCATGTGTGGGCACATTAAGTATGTGCATATGTGGGTGTGTGAGCGTGGGTGCACATGTGCCCACTGGGCATGTCTGAGTGTGTGTGCATATGTGTGTGCTGTGCATGGGCGCATGGGTGTGCACTATGTATGGGTGAGTGCGTATGCATGTGTGCATATGAGAGTGGGGCATGTGTTGTGCACAGGTGAGCATGGGTGCCCATGTGAGTGTGTGAGCGTGCACGCAGTTGCTTAGGACAGATGGAAAGAGCCACTGCTCGGGAGGCAGAAATGCGGGGCTGGCTTTTTCCTTATTCTCTGTTCTTCACAGTACTTCATGGTTCAATACATAAGGGGGCATTATCTTTATGGTCATAAAATAGAAGTTTTCACTGAAAAAGTTGCAAAGGCAACTTCCTTATTTTTGGGGAACTCAAGAGCCACAACTTGGAAATGACAGAACATTTGTACCCTGCAGTTACGGGTCATTTTCTGTGTCAACTTGGCTGGACTGCGGTCCCCAGAGGTTGAGTCACACACCAGTGGAGGTCATCTCTCTTCACAGACACATCCTATCCGTTCTGTGTCTCCAGGGTCCTAACTGATGCAACTGCTTTTAACTATTTTTTAAATAAACCTTCTTTGTTAGAGCAGTTTTAGCTTCACAGCAAAACTGAACAGAAGGTACAGAGAGGTCCCAAGCCCCCTCCCCGTGCACATCTTCCCTGACTTCACACCGCGCCCCCCAACCCCGAGGCCTGATGAAGCCTTACAGATGCGTCACTCTGGCCTACAGCACAGAGCTTCTGGGAGGTCCGCTCCTGGCAGAGTACGCTCTGGGGGTTTGGATGAAGGTGCCCTAAAATCCTCCGTGCTCCCCGATTCACCCTCCTTCCCCCTTAATCTTTGGCAACTGATGATCTCCTTACTGTCTCCTTGGTTTTGCCTTTTCCAGAACGTCCTGTAGTTGGAGTCCTACTATCGTGTAGCCTTTCAGATCGGTTTCTTTCACTTTAGAATAATGCATTTAAACTTCCTACTCATCTTTTCATAGCTTAAAAGTTCAGTTCTTTTCAGACCGAATAATATCCCATTGTCTGTACATTTATCCATTCACCCACTGAAGGACAGCTTGGTTGCATCTAAATTTGACAATTTTGAGTAAAACTGCTATAAACGTCCAGGTTTTTAACATTCAGGTTGTGGGGGCACCTGGGTGGCTCAGGCAGTTGAGCGTCCGACTCTTGATTCCGGCTCGGATCACGATCTCAGGGTTGTGGGATCGAGCTCGCATCAGGCTCCCCGCGCAGCAGGGCGTCCGCTTGAGATGCGCGCTCTCTCCCTCTAGCCCGCCCCCTCTGTTCACACTCTGTCGCTAAATAAAGAAATGAAGAAAATCTTTAAAAAGAAACAAAACACATCCAGGTTGTGTGCAGACATAAGTTTTCAACTGCTTTGGGTAAATGCCGGTGTGACTGCTTGTACACTGAGAGAATGTCCCGTTTTCCAAGTAAATGGGCCCTGGATGGTCGGTTCCAGTGTGTGGGGGCAGAGGGGGTTCCCACAGCACAGGCACGTCCCTGACACCCGCTGCGGTCCTGCAATTTAACTCTGTCCTGACACCATCTACCCGGAGGCACCATCGGACCCCAGAGCGCCCCTCCCCCACTTCAGCCGCTGATGCCAAGTCCAGGCTGTCCCCTGTGCGCCTGTCCCCCCGGCTACAGATCAGAGCTCCCCATGACCCGCCCGTCCTCTGCTAGAGGGCTCGCGGAACTCCGAGAAACATGTTCCTTGCTAGATTACCGGTTTGTAGTAACAGGACACAGCTCAGGAACACCAGTCAGAAGAGAGGCGCAGGGTGAGGTAGGGGGAAAGGACGAGGAGCTTCCATGCCCTCTCCTGGGGGCCACTCTCCCCGAGGCTCCACGCCATCACCAACCCAGCAGCTTCCGCACCCCACCCTTGCGGCTTCCGGCGGGGGCGGCTTCAGTCCGTGGACACAGCGGACGAGGTCGTTAGCGCCCACCGACTCCACTTCCAGCCCTCTCCCCTCCCCCGAGGCCAGGAGGTGGGAAGGAAAGTCCCAGCGCTGACTCTCTGGGCCACACGCCCCACCCTTCCCAAAGTCACCTTATTGATATAACAGGAGCGACCTCTGTGGCACCCAGGAGCTCTGCGCTCCAAGTGGGGACCAAGAGCAAACATCCACCTGCTGGAAACCCCAGCGTCGCAAGTAGCCAGCAGCTGCCTTCCGAGGCGGCGCGCGTCCTGCACCCCCACCAGCGACGGTGAGCGGGCCTTGGCGACACACCCTCACCCGCTTCCGGGGCTCTCAGTGCTCCGGGTCTGGGCCGTTCTAACAGGTGCGCAGTGGGGTCTCTGTTGTTTGCTCCTTGTTTTTGCGGTGGTTACAAGGCAGAGCACACCTTGCGGTTAGGCGATCTCACAGATGGGCGCACAGAGTCTACGGCGCACAGCCCGCCCGAGGGGCAGTGACTTCTGTCTGGAGAATTCTCGCAGAGCCCAGAAGCCCACAGAAACAGGTGATCGGGCAAGAACAGAGGGGCACAAAGCAAGATGTGGGGGTGGGACTAGCGGAGGTTCACGCTCGCCCGGATGCCCTTTCACACCAGCCCTGCCTCCCGTGGGTCCTGCACATGCCTAAGCGCCAGCCTCTTCCTGGGTCTCCTGATTAGGCCGAGGATCCCACAGGCAGAGGCGCCCCAGCACTCCGCAGGGAAGGGCTGTGGCCCCCTATCCTCACCAGCCTTGCCCGTCCAGGCTGTGACGGAGGGGGCTTGGGCCTTCCTGTCATTCATCACTCTCAGTGCCCCCAGCCTCTTCCCCGAGGAGTCACAGGCTGAGACGCAGGTGGGGCTCAGCATAGGGTCACCATATAAAATGCAGGACACCCAGCTGAATCTGAATTTTAATCAACAAGCAGTTTTTTTGTATAAGTCTGCCCTTGTGAAGACTGATTCTTCGATTTTTATCTGCTGAATCCGCCCCTGTGCACGGAGACCAGCTAGCCCAGGTTCTTGCCCGGCGTCCTCAGCTCCCAAACAAAAGAACAGGGCTGACGTGTCCCTTTGAGGGGTGTGGAAAGCCCACAGCAGTCCTGTGGCCACAGAACCCCCAGCTGCTCTGACTAAACACCCGTGAGCCGCACGCTGGCTGTGGCCGACGGCAAGGGGGGCATGGCTGGAGGTCAAGGCTGCGGGCACGACGGCCTGTAGGCGGTGTGTGTGCACCTGTGGGGAGGTGGCCAGTAAACTGGCCCAGAATGTGGATCACGTGGAATGGGCTAAGCAGGGTGCTTTCTTATGAAAAGGTCAGAGACCCCGCATTTGGCAGTCAGGGGCCTGGAGTCCAGACAGTAATTCTCCCTGAAAAGGTCTTTGTATCAAGGTCTCTTCATCCATTTTCCTGGGCCCCACAATTGTTCTCCATCCACCCCTGCAGCTTGAGGACAGCATGTTTAATGCCCCAGGACACACCCGAGGTGCCTAGGCGTCCTGTGCCTCGGTGGAGGCCAATCTCTCATTACCTCCGGGCCAGCCCAGAGCACGGCGGCCTGGGAAGAGGATAAAGGTTACAGAAGCAAATGGAAGAACCAAAGGTCAAATCACCTGATGGCAAGTTTTTTAAAAAACCTCCATTTAAAGATCCATTTGCTTCCTGCACAGCAAAGCTGGGATGGTTGCCTGTCCGTTCCCTGCCCCGGCTCGGGGCCAGCCTGCCCCCTTCATCACTTGGTTCAGCAGGGACCTGCGTGGGAAGGAGGCAGCTTCATCCCTGGGGTCTCGAAGGCGGGGGGCCAGAAGTCTGCTGACGGGGAGAGCAAGCAAAGCCCCTTGGATGGAAGGCGAGGTAGTCGCTCTGGTCCCCCTGTGCTTGAAGGAGACTGCCCGGGACTCGCCGTTCGGAAAGTCACTGGCCTGAGTGCTCAGGCCCTGGAATCCTGAATCCGAGGGGACAACAGGCTCAGGGACTGTCCCGACATGTGTGTGAAGAGCACCCCTTCTCAATCTGCACAGCTCTGCCTTTTGCATGCACTTCCTTCCTCAGGTGCTGAGCTCCTACTGTATGCAAACCCAGAGAGCAAGACAGCTTGATCTCCACTCTCCGCAGGAGGAAGATTCTATCAGCGTCTCCACTGCCCACAGTGCAGAGGAGCTGGCCACCACCGGGGGAGAGGGGCAGCCCCAGCGTCTGCCCCCAGCCTTGCCCAGCCTCACAGTCCAGCCGGCTGGTGTCCTCACGGCCGGGACCATCAGCCACCATTACCAGGGTTGCTGCCAGTGAAAGCTCGTGCTCACAAGCTATCAACCACACACATGACCTGCGGCAGGCAAATGATTTTTGGCCTTTTAGCCTAAAAAGAGGATGCATGGGGGGGGGCGCCTGGGTGGCTCAGTGGGTTAAAGCCTCTGCCTTCGGCTCAGGTCATGATCCCAGGGTCCTGGGATCGAGTCCCGCATCGGGCTCTCTGCTCAGCGGGGAGCCTGCTTCCCTTCCTCCCTCCCTGCCTGCCTCTCTGCCTACTTGTGATCCCTGTCAAATAAATAAATAAAATCTTTTTTAAAAATCAATTAATTAAAAAAAAAGAGGATGCATGGGAATAGGGAATTGGTGTTTGATGGCATTAAAAGCAAGATGGCAGGTCCAACATCGAGCCATGAATGCTAAGCCCCGCGTCACCAAGATTTAAGTTGGCTATGGTTACGGGCCTCCCAGAAATAAAACCTTAAAGCTTTCAGACCAGAGTCATGGGATCAGCACCCACGGAAGGTCCTCCATCCATCCCCTGAAGGGACCTTGCGAGAGCCAACCTGCTTTTCCGCCCACTCCCAAGGAAGTCATTCATTCTGCCTAGCTCCTCCGTGCCTTTGTACCTGCTAGACTGGATGCTGCCCGAATTGAATCGATTTTTGCTCAAATAAACTCAAAATGCTTACTATGCCTCAGTTTCTCTCTCCTCAGAGGGCCTGGAGTTTCTGTTTGGAAAGATGAGAAGTTTTGGATGAACACAACACTGGGAGTGTATTTAACGTCACTGAACTGGACACTTGAAAATGGTTACGATAGCAAAGTTCTGTGTCACGTGTATTTTGCTAAGACAAAAAAAAATAAAAAGTGACTCGCTCTAGTCTTGGATCCAAGGACTCATGACGTGAGACCAGACTCAAGTGTCCCTAAAATGTCAGTAGGACACTAACTGGGGAGCTAGAGAATCTTGGGTACCCAGGATGGCTTAGGAAGAAGAAAATGCATCTGCTTTTGAACCACATAACAGACCATAATATGATTAACTCTTACACCTAAAGAAGGCTCAAGGAGAAAGTGTGCATTCCTCGAAAATATACTAGATTCATTTTTTCCTAACAATAAAAATGCTAATTAAGCACATATCTACGCACCAAATCGTAAACTCGAGGTGTGAGTCCATAATGCAAACAAAACTCAAAAACCCACTGTGTTGTGTTCTGCTGAATTTAATGGTAACCAAAAAGTCAGTGTTTATGTGTGACATCATCGGTTCCCGTGTTTTCCCTGTTCACTAATCAACTCTCTGTGGCACCTGCAGAGCCATACGAAGGTACCGGGAAGGAGGCCTCTAGTTCATCGCAAGTTAGACCCACCTGTGTGGTGGGACTGCGGCAGGAACTGAGCAGGGGAGAGTTTCAGCGGGGAAGACAACAGGCCAACCAGAAAGTAAGACGAAAAATTCCATGATGAGCTGTGGTTTAAGAGAAGTTTAACAAAAACGAGTATAACGTGTTGGGAGTGAAAGGTTGCAGGTTTTTTTTAAATAAATATAAACATATATTTATCTACAACATCCTACAATCTGAGACTGGCCTTGGCCAGTGGGGACTGGGGGAGAGGACCCAGCCAGCCTGGGACAGTCTGGGCTCCTAGAACAGAATCGTTGGCCAAGGACCCCAAAGTGGTCAGATGCATGGGGAGGACCCAAGCCCCACCCCCGGCCTTGATCGGCCCCATAGCAGCCTGTCTGCGGCCTGATCCCCCACCCTGCAGGTGTCAAGAAGAAAATAATGCTCAGCCTTGCTTTGAGGCAGTTCGCTCCACATTAGTACAGTAACAGCCAACATATACACAGACGTTATGGGCTGAATTATGTCCCCCCAAGATCTGTGAGTTGAGATTCTAACCCCCAGTACCTCCGAATGTGACTATATTTGAAGACAAGACATTCGGGACACCTGGGGGGCTCAGTCAAGTGTCTGCCTTCTGCTCAGGTCACAGTCCCGGGGTCCTGGGATCAAGTTCCACATCGGGCTCCCTGCTCAGTGGGGAGCCTGCTTCTCCCTCTGCCGCTCCCCCTGCTTGTGCTCTCTGGCTCCAACAAATAAATAAATAAAATCTTTAAAAAAAAAAAAAAAAGACAAGGCCTTCTGAGAGGTGATTAAGGTAAAACAAGGCCATTAGGGTGGCCCCTAATACAATAGGACCCATGTCCCTACAAGAGGGAATTTGGACCCAGAGACACAGGGGTGGGGGGGTCCGTGCACACAGAGGGCAGACCTGTGAGGACACAGTGAGAAGCTGCAGTCAGCAAGCCGAGAAGGGAGGCCTCTGGAGAAAGAGCCGCCCGCACATGGATGGGGGCTCGGGGCCTCTGGACAGTGAGAGGACGAACGCCGCTGGTCAACGCCCGGCGTGTGGTGCTTTCTGCCGAGGCTCCTGTTACCTTCTGTCACCTCCCTGGTCCCTAGCATCTCTGACACAGGCTTGCAGCCCATACGGGGCAGAAAGCAAGGGAGCCCCATGCCCACAAGGCTCCAGGAAGGCTCTGGGTCTAGCTATGGCTCTCAGAGTGGGGGCCCCCCTGCAGAGACACTGGCCCCATGGATGGCGACTGCCCCCACGTGTCACCGGACCCCCAACACCGAGGTCTTGAGTGTCAGAGAAATGAACGCACGCTCTAGAGAAGGGAAGCCGGCGTTGTGTATCAGAGGGAGCCTGGGTGCCAGGGACCCGATGGGACAGAGGACCGTGGTTCCCGGGAAACCCGGCCTGAGAGGCTTCTAGAGGCATTTCTCCAAAGGGGGAGGGGCTGGGGGAGGGTCCACGGGTCCCACAGTCACCGTTTCGGGGGCGTCACTCTTCAGTGGACGCGAGACCATCACAGGACACCTTCCCACGGTGGGTCCTGCTAGGGCTATGGCAGGAGCTCATGCTACTGCCCTGGTCGCCTCCCACCCGGCCACAAGCCGGACCTCAAGCACGGGCCTCTGGGAGGGGCACGCGGCCCGCTTGGAGCTCGTCCTGGCGGCCAAGGGAGAGGAGAGCCGGGGGGCCAAGCCGCTGTCCGCCGCGTGGAAGGCCAGAAGCCCCTCGTGCCTACACCCCGGGGGCCCTCCGGCACGTGAGAGTCCGTCGCACGCCCGTGAAGCCCCATCCTGCAGGCAGGACGGTAGCGTCAGGGACGCGGGGCGGGCGGCGCTGGGCAGGGCCCCCGGGCTGCAGATGGCGGTCATTCCCCCGGGCTGCAGACGGCGGTCATTCCCCACGAGGCCGCTGCGCCGCCCGCCAGCACACAGGCTTACTTCAAGCACAGTCATTTTCTCATACGTTCTGCTGGTGGCCTTCCTATCACTGCTTTCCAGGCGAAAGCTTCAGACGGCAGCAAACGCTACGAAAGAAGGTATTAGGCTTAGATTGAGCATAACACAGTTATTGTAAGAGCCGAGCTCGCTAGTTCACGCTGGTTGAGGACGCACCTCGCTCCCAGCCGCTCCGCAGACCAGCAAAGCCGGTGCTCGCTGCGGACTCCGATCTCCGTGGGCAATAAACCGTGTTCTGCATGAAGAGTGGCACAGAACCGGTTTATGTGACTCCCCGGCCTGCGGGATGGCAGAGGGCGCCGGCGCAGGCTTCCTCCTTCGCGGGCAGCCTTGAGCGAGAAGGAAATCCTGCCCGCGAAGGTCAGCGCCGGGGCTGGCGTCGGAGGAAGGCGGCGAACGGGACTCTCAGGGCCGGGGCCGGGATGCCGCCCTCCTGCCGTCTGCCGCAGGTCAGGACCCGGCGTCGCTGGCCGTGTGCCTCAGAGACCTCGGGCGTTTCACATGGAACGTGTTAGCCAGAAGGCTCCCGAAGCATCAGAGGCCGTTGCGTCCGAAGCGGGAGACGCCGCCGTGCGAGGCCCCCGCCCCGACTCAGAGCCAGGAGGGGTCCTGAGCCTTCGTGCCTCGGGCCCGCGCAGCCCCTTCTCCCGGGCCCCGCGGCCTCCGCAGGACAGCCCGCAGCCGGTCCCAGCCCCCAGCGCCCAGCATCGCTCGCCGCTCTCAGGCTCCTCACGCACCGGGCCGGGCAGACGCGCGCTTCCTGTGGCTGCGGCAACGAGACACCGTCACCCCGAGGCTCGCAGCGAGCGAGTCCCTCCGCGGTTCAGAGCCCGGAGCCCTCGGTGCCAGCCGGGGCAGCGCTGTGCTCTTCCGGAGTCTCCCAGGAGTCCCCGTGTTGGCTTCCCCAGAGGCCGCCTGCGCTCCGGCTGCGGGGCCCGTCCGGACCCCGCTCCCAGCTCTGCCTGTCACCAGACCCCGGTCCTCCCCCACCGCCGCTCCTCTACGGACCCCTGCGATTACACTGGATCCACCCAGATAACCCAGCGTCACCCCCAGCCCAGGCCCTTAATATAATGGTGTCTGCAGAGACCCTTTGCCGTGCAGGGTCGCGCATTACGGCCTTGCGGAGCGAGACGCGGGCGCCTTTAGGGGCCATAATCGCAAATAACGCAAAACTCTGCTTTTCTCTATGATTCTACCATATGGATGGTTTATGAAGGCTCCTGCATATTTGTCAAGTCACAACCTTTTATTTTAAATGTGCTGGCTGTGAGCGCACAAGTAAGCCTTTCTTGGCAGAAGAGGGGACAGAAGAGACCAGCTATGGAAAGTGTCCTCCACCGAGACCGCCCCAGGCTCGGCGCCATCCGGCAGACCGCCTGAGGTGGGGAGGCTCCCAGCGGGACTGCAGCGAGGCTGGGGAGAGCGTGCTGGCCCAGGGCCTGATGTCCTCACCCAGACACCCCACTAACATTTATAAGGATGTGCCCCCAAGAGCTGCCTCAACTCTCTGAAAACTTAATTTCCTTTTATAGCCATGGGCTGTCTGCCCACCGGGGGCTTGAGACCGTCAGACCCACTTTCCTGACAACCGCCGGTCATCACTCACTGCTCCGGGTTTCCCGGAAATTAAAATAGCGCTCCGAGACCCAATGCCTCTTCTGTGCGATCTCCCAGCTCTTTCTGCCGGCTGTCCGTGGAGGGTGAAGGTCCGGGATAAGCCTGCGTACAGAGAGTCCCCCACCTCGGCAGGAGCTGGTGGGAATCTCAAAGGGGAGTGAAAGAAGGCCTATCTGCACAGGTGCAGTAAGCCCCTTAGAAGAACCAAATGGAGATCCTGGAGATGTGTGGTCTGATGCTGAGGCATCCATGTAGTTTCTCAGGCAGAGCCCGGGGAAGGCTCCCGAGTCCCATGGCAGCCTTGCTGGGGAGTAACACAGGGGGAAAGTACATTATAAAGACCCAGCTGGTTGCTAGAGGTAGTAAACATAATGCAAAATCACTTGAGCAAAACAAAACATAATGGCTCACACCCTGAAAAACTCAGGGGTTAAGGGCTTTAGGCACAGTTGGATCAGGAGATCAGATGGTGTCATGAGGAATTCTTGAATTCCCTGTCTCAGCTCTCCTTTCAGCGGTGTGTCCCGGGCCAACTGGAGCTTCACCACCCTGTGCGACAGCTCCTTAAATTCCGTACCCCGGGCTCAGTCGGTTGAGCATCTGTTGATTTCAACTCATGGGTCACAGGATGGAGTTCTGTAGGAGGCTCCCTGATCAGCAGGGAGTCTGCTTAAAGATGCTCTCCCTCTGCCCCTCCCCACGCACTCCCCTCCTCAAATAAATAAATACAATCTTTTTAAAAATTCTGTACCCCCATCTGCCCCACTGGCCTCTCCCTGTCCCAGTGTTGTCTCCATGCCTAGGCAGGCTTTCCCCTCGTGGTGGCAGAAGTCTCCTTCCCTATAGTCCACGCAGAAATGTGAGGATGTCCTCTCACTGGCTCACTGCCACCACCTCACCCAGGCACTTGAGCCCTCCTAAGTGGGCTGGGGGCTGAGAAATCCCCTGCAAAGAAAGACCATGGACTGGATGCAGCGACAAGGTCCACTCTGGCCAGGAACTCAGTGCGAGGTGGGAAAGAGCCCAGGACTGAGCCCACTCTGACATTTGAGCATCTGTGGAGGACAGCCAGACCTCTCAGAGTGGACGCCCACCTCTTTCTGACCCCAACTGCAGAGAACAATTTGGACCCAGTTCCCCAGGAGTAAAGGCTGTAAAAACACGAAAAGAACAAGACCAGCTGCAGGACGCCGGGCAAAGACTTGAAGCCCCGGCAGTGGGAACATCCACCCCATTTGCAGGCATAAAGGAAACATAAAAAACAAAAAAACAAAAACAAACAACCCAGGGCTATAGCCAAAAAGACCAGCCAGGGGGACACAACCCAACAGCTCCCAGACTGGCCCAGCTGGACAGGGGGAGTAAGGCTGGCAAGAAGAGAGGTCAGTGCCGAGAGCGGAGGGTTGCAGGACTGGGCTGGGCTGCTGGTTTCGGAGAAGGGAGGCGTGTTGGAGTCCTGGAGCTGCTGAAACCGGTGACCACAAGTTGGGTGACTTCAAACAAGGGGACTTATTCTCTGATGGTCCTGGACGCCAGAAGTCAGGGTGCAAGGTGTCAGCAGGGCTGTGTTCCCTCCGCAGGCTCTGGGGAAGATTCCTTCCTCACCTCGTCCTGCTCCTCATGGCACCAAGTGTCCCTTGGCTTGCGACCATATCATCCCGATCTCTGTGTCTGTCTTCACCTCTCCTGGTGTCTCTGTGTGTCCTCTCCTGCCTCTCTGAGGACATCTGTCATTGGGCTTCGCCCCCCTCACCCTATCCAGGACGAGCTCATCGCGAGATCCTTACCTTAATTTCATCGACAGATGAAAGTACTCGTTTCCAAATAAGGTCACATTCACAGGTACCAGGTGTCAGCACCTGGCCACCCCCCATCATGTAAGCCTCATCATCACCTTCAGAATCCTGTCCCTCCCTCCACATGCCTGTGAAAAAGCTTCTGCTGCAGGCCCAGGACCCAACCCGGCCAGGAAAAGAGAAGTCCATCCCCCAACAGGTTCTTTCTCGTTCAGGCTCTGAGAGGGAAATGCCAAAAAACAGGGGAGGCCCCTGGGAAACCAGCTCGGGATGCTTCCCTGCCTGGAGGCCAGCCGCGGCTGAAAAGCCTCTAAAATGTGCAACTCGATGAAAATGGTAAAGTGCTTCTAACTGTACCTAAGCCCTCAGGTCTGCCTCCGACTTCCCCAGGAAGCAGCCACGTCTTCACCACACTGGCACATAGTCAAGAGAACCCGTGGGTCTCAAAGGTTCTCAGATCCAGTGTGATCACAGACTGCCCGGTGCGCTGCCAGTACCAATATCTCAAGCCTGGACAGGAAGGCCCACGGAGCATCCCACCCTGTCTGCCCCACGACGCTGGCGGCCACGGCCGGAGAGGGCGGGCCCACCCTGCAAGTCCCGCGCCGTGAGAGAGGCTGTTCTTGGGGAGATCAAAATGAAATTCAGAAATAGATTCTAGAAGCCCTTCCCAGTGCAGCACAGATGGTCTGTAAACATGCTTCATCTGAGCAAGGAATCCTTCTCCGTCCCATGAAGAAAAGGAGCGCCAGCCAACGTGGGGTCCTCCCGTGAGGCGGAGGCGCGCCCGTCTCCCGGTGACTCCCAGCCAGGAGAGCAGGCGGCGGGGCCCCGCGGCGGGTGCGGCCCAGACACGGGAGGCGAGTGCTCGAAACGGTCCACACCGGGCGTCGGGCCGGCGCTGCCGAACAGGGGCGTACAGGTGGGCTTTAAATCAACCCAGCAAAACCGAGTAACGTGACTCCGTTCTTCCCGGTGTTGGGGAGCAGACGCGGGCCTGTCCCACGTGCGAGCTTCTGGCTGGGAAATGCTCTTTCTCTTCGCTCCGCCACGCCAGCCTCTACCCGGGAGCGTTCCTTTCAGCCGAAGAAACCCTGAGTGCCTTTCTTGGGTGAGCGTCTTCACACACCATGTGCCTTCCTAGACCGGCACCTCCCCAGTATTCGGGGGCATGCACACCGGCTGGGCCAGGGTCTGGTTAAAACGCAGATTCGTGGCTCTGGGGCGGGACCAGCAGGTTCCCAGGTGCTCCTGCTGCTTCTGGGTCACGGATCACACTCGGAGTAGACAGTGTCCTCCTCACGGCCTCCCTTCCCAAGACCCCGATCCGAAGCTCAGGTGCGTGCCTGCAAGAACGGCTCGCCTAGGGTTTTGGAACCGTCAGCGTTCCACCGGCCCGGGGGCCCCTCCTGGAACATGGCTGTCCTCTGCCCGGCGGACACCGGCATGTTCTCTGCGGCTCCTCTGTCCTCCGTCTCCGGCAGCTTGAGAGGCTGAGCGGCACTGAGACTCCCTGTGCACAGAGAGTGTCATAAAGCAGCCAAAGAAAAGAAGAAGACAAGGCAGCCGTGGTGGAGCCCGAGACTCTGGCCGCAGTTACAGAGGAGACGGCCCGGTGCGCTGGGACAGCAGAAGGTCGATAACACCATCGAGCTGCCGGCTTCTCCCCCGTCAGCCATGAAGCTGCTGGTTTACGTCCGCCTCTGAGCACCAACTGAGCTACGGCAGGGTCTCCGGGGTCGAGTCAAAGACGGGCACACGTAAGACCTTCTAACGGCTTCCCCTCCGGCTCGCTGCTACCCTGGTTCTCTAACTGTTGGGGGTGAATTTCATGATACACCCACAACCCTAACTTGGGGCAAGATGATTAAATGAGCAGAGGCAGAGATGATAAAAATGTAAACCCAACCCACGGAGAATTTACTCCCAAGGAGAGACAGCCTTCGCTCAGTCAAGAAAGTTAGGGATTTGTTTCTTGGGTTGGAAAAAATCGTCCCTCTGTGGGTTCCGCCCAGTGACTCTCTGGTCCCGGCTGCAGCTCTGGGCCTGACTATGGGTCTCTCCTACCATCAGACAGAAACAAAGAGAAGTGGGGGGACCCTGCAGACCCGGTTCATTCCAGCTGCAGGAGAGCAAACGGATAAATCCACAACTTAAGACATGTCAACTTATCCTAAGCTTTGGAAGTGTTCATGCCCTTCGACCCAGAAATTTCTCAGGGATAACTGGGCTGCTCCCTACAAAAGCCCCAGGGATAAAAGCAGAAGGATGAAATAACACAGGTTCGGGAAGACAGACTCGAAGTTTATATGTCAACAGCAACAACTTTCGGAAAATAAAAAGCAGATGGGCCATTTCACATCTGATGATGGGCGAACAGCTCCTGCTGGGCCAACCCTCCCACCCATAACAACTGAGCATAAGGCCTGGAGGGGCCAACGGCAGGCCGACGCCGGAAGGGAGCGGACTTTCGGAGGAAGGGAAGAGCGTGGGGAGATTTCCCGTTGTCACGACTTTGAGTCGAAGAGCAGACCCTCATCAGAGACACCCAGAGCAGCTGAAGTTCAGGAGCAAACTGTCAGGCTCTCTGGCCTCCAGCACCAGAGGGAAGAGCTCGGGGAACTGCCCACGGATGGGGCGGAAGCAGGGGACAGGGAAGAGCCAGGACAGGAGAAGGGACTCAACCCGAGGATCTGGCTGGCCACTCGACACCACGCAGGCAGGGCGGGCCCCACGCAGCCTGAAGCCTGAAAGAACGGCATCAGACACGAACAGTCACCGCAAGGAAGGGGAGCTCAAGTTCACGTTCAAAGCCACGGGCATGGCCTGCTTAAAACAGAAAACCAGCTCTCTGGAGGCACAGACAGAAGCTGGAGTCTCTACAACAGATCACTCGGAAGGTGTGGACACGTGAAGAAATCACAGCTGAGCCGGGAACAGCGCCGGGGCGAGGGGCACCTAGGGCAGGGCAGTCAAAACTCTGCGTATGACCGGACTCCCCAAAACTAACTACAAAACGCCCACTGCTGACCCAAAGCCCTAAGGATGACATCAAGTCAATCAACACGTGTTCTGTATGTTGTATGTGTCACATACTGTGTTTTCACAGTGAAAAAATGTTGTTAAGGAAACCGTAAAGAAGAGAAGACACACGTACAGCCTGTGCCGCACTTCTGTGAACGGCTCCTCGAGTAGGAGGCCACGCAACTCAAGCCCGAGAGGCAGCCACGCTGACACACGAGCAAGAGCAAAACTAACAATCACACGCCAGCTCACACCCACAGACTCACACCCTCAGCAGCTCACACCCACACACTCTCCCACACCACTCACACGCACAGCAGCTCACACCCACACCGCTCACACCCACACACTCACACACACAACTCACACCCAC
>RCUC01161980.1:0-50548 GCA_003697995.1 Taxidea taxus jeffersonii | reverse complement strand
GTGTGTGTGTGTGTGTGTGTGTGTGTACACGTATTCTATTTATCCAATTTAAAAAAATTGACAAGGCAAGTTTAAGTGGCATTACTTTACTAGAATACTTCTGATCAATACACATAATTAAAAGTAAAAATAGTGAGATAGTTACTTCTTTAAAATTAAAATTATACTGTATTTCAGACATGCAATCCAAACTAATACTGTTTTACTGTATTTTCAAATACTTACAAAAATATAAGCTTAATCAGGGAAATACAAATCAAAACCACAATGAAATACCATCTCACACCAATGAGAATGGCTAAAATTAACAAGTCAGGAAATGACAGATTATGGCGAGGATGCGGAGAAAGGGGAACACTTCTACACTGCTGGTGGGAATGCAAGCTGGTGCAACCACTCTGGAAAACAGCACAGAGGTTCCTCAAAAAGTTGAAAATAGAGCTACCTTACAACCCAGCAATTGCACTACTGGGTATTTATCCTAAAGATACAAACGTAGTGATCCGAAGGGGCACGTGTACCCGAATGTTTATAGCAGCAATGTCCACAATAGCCAAACTATGGAAAGAACCTAGATGTCCATCAACAGATGAATGGATAAAGAAGATGTGGTATATATATACAATGGAATACTATGCAGCCATCAAAAGAAATGAAATCTTGCCATTTGCAACGACATGGATGGAACTAGAGGGTATTACGCTTAGCGAAATGAGTCAGTCAGAGAAAGACAATTATCATATGATCTCCCTGATATGAGGAAGTGGAGACACAACATGGGGGGTTTGGAGGGTAAGAAAAGAATAAATGAAATAAGATGGGATTGGGAGGGAGTCAAACCACAAGAGACTCTTACCGTCACAAAACAAACTGAGGGTGACCAGGGGGAGGGAGAGGGTGGTGGGACTATGGACATTGAGGAGGATATGTGATATGGTGAGTGCTGTGATGTGTGTAAACCTGGCAATTCACAGACCTGTACCCCTGGGGCTAATAATACATTATATGTTTATAATAAAATAAAAAAATTTTAAAAAAATATAAGCTTAATTCACTACATTTGCACACAATACAAAATTTTCAGTTACACAGAAAAACAGGAGACCAGGATCCCTTTGATAATCAACAGTAGTTCACAGTATTACCAGTCTTTTTTAATATAGTTCCTAAGAGAGACTGGGAGATGTGCCACTTAAATATTAAGACTAATAGTGGCACAAACTGAATTATCATCTATTTGATCAAATGTGACAGTTTCATTTAGAGCAATAACTGATATTGATTTTCTCTTCTTTTCTGCTCTCTGCTTTCAGTTCTTATGTTTTCAACATATACTATCAATCTCTAACCTAGATGGACTCAAGTATGTTTATGGATACTTCTGTGAGAGGGATTTTTTTTCTTTCCTGCTCTTGACTTCCCTCTCATTCTCCTCTTCCTTATAATCTATCCAGTTTACCTGTCTTCCATAACATTTTAATCTAGTTACTCAAAAAATTAAAGAAATTAAATCAAATCATACATATGGAAGTGTGACAATGCATATGTATGCATCAGTAATACTGCCAATAATTAATCAGACTGATACAAGAATAAATAAAACAGTCTTTAACTTCAAGGAGCTCATAGTTTAGAAAAAAAGAAACAATACCTAAAAACATTTTAATAAAATGAGTAACTTTTGCATGAGGTCTGAGCCTGAGATGTGTCACATTACAGCTTCCAAAGATTTGATCTGTATTCTTAGACTTCCTAATCAGTCTAATGGGCAAGATGGCATAACCAGCAAAATTTTAAATGATGCCCAAGCCAGTGTGCAAACTTCTAAGTTAAACTTCCTGAGTTGAGTAAGAATAGTTTGGAAGATGGTAATTTATCAGCACAACCTCAAACGAGAACATGAAAACAGAAGGAGCGCTCTCAGGCAGAAGAAATAGCATTATGATTTGCTAAAAATGCCCTAAAGCACAATGAAAGATGTTACTAACACACACTTCTGGTGGCATAACCATCACAGTTAAATTTTACTGCGTGTCTTCTATGTGCCACTATCTACAGATGATCCATTTTCCCCATCTTAAAACTGAGGAAATTTTGTCTTAGAGAATTTAATCTTCTCAAAGTCAGAGAATGGTAGAGAACTGATTTAAACTTGGGAACTATGACAGCAGATGACTTAATGTTAGTCACTGATTTTTTTTTATTTCCAGCATCAAGAAATCTGGTAATAGAGTACACACTTAAGTAGAGAATAATTTCCATTAGACAAGCCATTTTCAAGGTCTCAAAATCCCTTTGGTCTCGGGAATTGTTGTACAAAAATATTCTGTCTTAAAAAATATTTTGTCTTAAAAAATACTGAGGACCTCAAGGAGCTTTGTTTATGTGGAACATATACCACATTACAAAGTAAGCCTGAGAAATTAAAAACACAAGAACTCAGAGCAAAAACATGATCATATATCATGTACAATTTGCATACTCCAGAGTACACTTAGGAAAGAACAAGACTGAAATGGTAAAGAATGTTTTAGTTGTATGAGAATAGTTTTAACCTAGCAAACACTCTAAAGGGTCTCTGAGACACAGAGAGGCCCTTGGAACATACTACGTAAATTGCTGGAATAGACTATTTACTATATCTTAAAATAAATTATGAATCCTGATTAACTAGTACTGTCAGAATCTGGAAACCCTGGTTGAAGACTATTTATAACAGGCCTCATATCAACAGAAAGGAAAAAAGATTCAGGGAAGTCAAGGGGCATGCCTAACATCACAGAGCTGGCTGGTGGCAGTTATTTATGTATGTATGTATGTATTTATTTATTTATTTAAAAGATTTTATTTATTTATTTGAGATAGAGAAAATGAGAGTGAGAGAGAGAGAGCATGGGGGCAGAGAGGGTCAGAGAGAGAAGCAGACTCCCCGCTAAGCCGGGAGAACAGTGTGGGACAGGATCCTGGAACTCCAGATCACGACCTGAGCCCAAGGCAGTAGCCCAACCAGTTGAGCCACCCGGATGCCCCTAGTGGCAGTTATTTAATCTTACTATATTAAAGAACAGATTTTGTCTTTTGATTATAAAATATCAATAGACAATTATTTGGGGACAGTTGATAGTAAGGAAAGCAATTACATAATAACAAGCAGGTATCAAAATTCCAGGGATTTCTGGAATACACCAGTACTTTCAGTCTTGTTCAGAAAAAGCTGATTGTGCAGGCTTTGTTTCTCCATTCACTCATATATGTTGCTCCTAGGGTTTCTACTTTCAAGGCAAATCCATGGCTCTTTTCAGATCATTTCCATTTCCATAGCACTTCCAGACAGGATAGAGTAACAGTAACCAGATTAACCCTCACACTTGAAACAATAAAAAAAAACAAACAGCAGTTTTGAGACATTGGAGGTGGACAGCACAGAATACTGATCCCTGAAGATGGGGAAACAAAGTGAATCCAAGGATTGCTGATGGGTACTAGGGAAGAGGGATATAGCTCTACCTAGAGCTCTATACCAGAGAAAAGTAAAGAATATTTCAGACACAAAGAAGATGAAAAACCTCATCAGCACCAGACATGCACAATGAGAGTGTTAAAAGAAGTTCTTTAATCACAAGAAAAATAATACCAGCTAGAAATACAGACCTACACAAAGGACTAAAGCATGTTTCCTGAACATAATGGAATTAAATTAAGTATCAATAAAAAAAATTTCATTAGAGGGGCACCTGGGTGGCTCAGTGGGTTAGGCCTCTGCCTTCGGCTCCGGTCATGATCTCGGGGTCCTGGGATTGAGCCGTGCATTGGGATCTCTGCTCAGCGGGGAACCTGCTTCCCCCCCTCCCCGCCTCTCTGCCTGTCTCTCTGCCTACTTGTGATCTCTCTCTGTCAAATAAATAAATAAAATCTTTAAAAAAATTTCATTAGAGAATCCCCAAATATTTCAAAATCAAACAGTACACACTTCTCAGTAAGTATTCAAGGAAGAAATCAATAGGAAAATTGTAAAGTATTTAAACTGAATGAAATGAAAACTCAACACAGCAAAAACTGTAGGATGCAGGCAACAGCATGATCAGAGGAAAATTTACAGCAATAAAGTGCCTGTTAGAAAAGATAAAAGGTCTCAAATCAATGAGCTCAATTTTACCTTAAGAAGCTAGAAAACAAGATGCCTGGGTGGTTCATAAGGTTAAGTGTCTGCCTTTGGCTAAGGTCATGATCTCCAAGGTCCTGGGATGGAGTCCCACATTGGGCTCCTACCTGGCTCAGCAGGAAGTCTGCTTCTCTCTCTCCCTCCAGCTTGTGTGCTCTCTCTGTCTCTCTCTCAAATGAATAAATAAAATCTTCAAGAAAAAAAAAGAAAAGGAAAGGAAAAACAAAAACAAAACAAAACTAGAAAACAGGGGCACTGAGTGGCTCAGTCAGTTAAACATCTACCTTCAACTCAGGTTATGATCCCAGGATCCTGGGATGGAATCCTGTATCAGGCTTCTCTCTCTTTCTCTACCCCTCTCCCCTCCTCGTGCTCGTGCTCCCTCTCTCTCAAATAAATAAAATCTTAAAAAAAAAAAAAAAAAGAAACTAGAAAACAAAGAACTAATTAAAATCAAAATAAGAGTTACAGAAGTCAAACATATTGAAAACAGAAAAACAACAGAGAAAACCAGTGAAACCAAAAACCAGTTCTTTGAGAATATCAGTTAAATGATAAGTCTCTAATGATATTGGAAAGAAAAAAAAAAAGGAAACAATTCATTGATAATATCAGGAATGAGGTAGGGACTGTAACTACTAATTCTACAAATACTGTGCCAAGTAGACTCTAAGATAGCCCTCAGTGATCTCTGGTATACATACCTCCTATATAAACCATTCCCCCGGAGTGTGAGCTGGCCTAGTAATTTGCTTCTAGCCAAAATAATAAGGCAAAAGTGTATGATTTCATTTCTGTGATTAGGATCCATAATATTGTGTCTTCAATCTGGCTAGCAGACCTCCTTACTTGCTGGCTTTGATGAAGTAAGCTGCCACAACGGAAAGGCCTGGCTAGCAAGATAATGAAGAAGGCATTTTCCTGCCAATAGCTAGCTACAGGGAACTGTGGCCTTCAGTTCAACAAATAAAAGAACTGAATCCTGACAAACACGTATGAATTTGGAAGCAGACTGTTCTCCAAAGGTCTTTCAGGTAGAACTCTGGTTCTGACCAATATCTTGCTTACAACCTTGTAAGAGACCCTGAAGCAGAGGACCAAGCTAAGCTATGCCCAAATCTTCATGAATAGAAATGAGAGACAACATATGTGTATTATTTTCAGACAGACACTAAATTTGTGGTACTTTGTTGATATTTAAAAAGATAATTAACACAAATATTTAAAAGATAACAAATAAATACTACAAACTTTATGCCAAAAAATTCAACTTAGATAAAATGGACAAATGGACATATTTCTTAAAATATACAAACTAATAAAGCTCACTGAAGAAGAAGTAAGTAACTTGAGTAGTCCTTTATCTATTCACAAAATTGAAACTGTAATTAAAAATCATCCCCAGAAGAAACTCCAGGTTCATGAATCTTAACTGATAAATTCTACCAAACATTTAAGGAGGAAGTAATATCTAATTCTACACATCTTCCTCAAGAAGTTAAAGAATAATACCTCTCAACTCATTCTTTGATGCCCATATTATCATGATGCCAAATTCTGACACAGTACAAGAGAAAAAAAATCCTACAAATCAGTATTACTCAAATATAAAAATTCTTAACATCTTTACAATAATTCAATAATACATAAAAAGGACAATATATAATAACCCAGTGCCATTTATCTCAGGAATGCAAAGTTGGTATAGAATTTAAAATAGTAATCAATTCCTAGAGTAACACACTAAAAAATTACATGACCATTTCAATAAATGTGGAAAAAACATTTCATAAAATCCAAAGTCCATTTTTGATAAATACTCTAAAAAATTTAGGAATAGAAGGGAATGAACTCAGTCTAATAAATAACATCAAGGAAATTATAACTAACATCATGCTTAATGGTGAAATACTGTTTTCCCAACACCAAGGACAAGGCAAAGTTAACCATTCAATACTATACACTACTATTCAGTACTGTATAAGATATCATAAGGGACGCCTGGGTGACTCAGTGGGTTAGGCCGCTGCCTTCGGCTTGGGTCATGATCCCAGCGTCCTGGGATCGAGTCCCGCATTGGGCTCTCTGCTCGGTGGGGAGCCTGCTTCTCCCCTCCCTTCTCTGCCTGCCTCTCTGCCTACTTGTGTGATCTGTCAAATAAATAAATAAAATCTTTATTAAAAAAAAAGATATCATAAGCAATTCAATAAGAAGAAAAAAAAATCCTGGTTGGAAAAGAAAAAGTTACTCTCATTCACAGATGACATATTATCCAAATAGAAAACCTTCCAGCATGTACAAAAGAGCTACCACAACTAGTGAGTTTAGCAAGGTGAAGGATACAAGATCCATATACAAAAATGTATTGTAGTCATATTTATATAAGGCATGAACACCCAGAAATTGAAATAAAAAATTTATACTAGCATCAAAAACTTTGAAAGAGATAAACTAAGTAGAAGATATATAAGATCTGATCGGTGAAACTACAAAATATTACTAAAAGAAATTAAAGAAGGACTAAATAGATTTACCATATTCATGGATTAGAAGACTCCACATTCTTATCAATCCCCTTAAAATGATCTATAAATTCAATACAATCCCAACCAAAACCTCTGAATTATAGAAACAGGGGACACCTTAGTGGCTCAGTTGGTTAAATGTCTAAATTCAGCTCACTTCAAGATCTTGAGGTGTTGGGAAGAGCCCCACATCAGGCTCTGTGCTCACCAGGGAGTCTGCTTGTCCCTTTCCCTCTGCCCCTCCCACTCCCCTGCCCCAGCTCATGCTCTCTCTCTTTCTCAAATAAATAAAATCTTTAAAAACTGATATACCGGTTTAAAAATTTTCAATTTATATGCAAAGTCCCTAGAATTTGCAAAACAATTTTGAAACATAATAAGGATGTTGGAGAACTTACATTGCCTGACATGAAGATTATTTTATTATTAATTTGTTTTTTAAAGATTTATTCATTCACTTGGGGGGGAGCAGAGAGAAATGGAGGGAAAATCCCAAGCAGGAACCCTCCTCCCAACTGCCAAGTGTAGACGGAGTCTGATACTGTACCTGACCCCACCATCCCAAGGATTATGACCCGAACCAAAACCAAGAGTCGGCTGCCCAACTGACTGAGCCAACTAGGCGCCCCTGAAGATTTATTTTAAAGGTACAGTAATCAAGATGCTATGGTATTGGTGTAAAGACTTTGAAAAATCAGTAGACCAAAACAGAGTTCAGAAATTGACCCTCACATACATGGTCAATTGATTTTTAGCAGGGAAAACAAGAGAATTCAACGGGGAAAATAATCTTTTCAAGAAATGAAGGTAACAAAACTGGAAAGCTTTATTAAAAAATCCATTTCAACCCTTAATTTACACCTTTTACAAAAACGAATTCACAATGGATCACATACCTAAATTAATGATTAAATGTATGTCATCTAATGTACTATTTCTTGAGACTATTACTAGCAATCAAACTCAATTCATAAGTAATGCAGAAGGATTCCATGGTGGGGGAAAAAACTGTGAGAAGTATATTCTATTCCTTTCTTAAGGAATTATAACTTACAATACTTTATTAAAAACTGATAAATCTAACAAATAAGTCTAATTTTGTTTAACTCAATATTACATAAATATATCGGACTATGAGCTCTTTATTTGTACATTACTTATTAATATCTTATTAAGCATGGTTTGAAAAACCATGATCTTGATAAAAATTTTTGTTTTACATGTTATGAACTAATGTCCAGCATAAGTAACATTTGATCAAACTCACTTGCCTAATGGGAGAAGTCTCCAGGCTTGAGTCCTTTGTTCTTTGTATTATAAAACAGACTACGATTTTCAACTGATGTGCTCTAGAGGTTTCGTAACCAAACTCTGCTTCAATTTCTGTGCTTTTACTCTCCCTGGGTCATCATTATCATAACTTTTATCACCATATAGTATAATAAACTGTTTTTCCCACGAGAATGAGCACTCGTTTGCCCAGACAGTATGGACTGATCATTTTGTTTTGTTTACCTATTCCAGAGACCAGAAAATTAGGGAATCTCAATAAATGCTGCATGAATGAAAGCACTGAGCGAAAAAAGGATTCCATGCGAACAGCCTACAAAGAGTACAAGCCCAAGAGAAGACTGCAGAATTCCGAACTGTGAAGAAAGATCCTGAGTAAAAAGTGATCTAAGAGAGTAAAGTAAGGTTAATGGGAAATCAAGAATAATATTTAACGAGCAAGAACTCAGAAAACTATAAACTCAATGAGATGTAATGGTATCACCAATACAGAGCAGATATTTGCTTATAGGACAGTTGATACTTTCTTGCTAACCACTAAGTAACTTCTTATATTAAACACCAAGAAAAAGATTTGCTCCATGCAAAAAGTAGCACATTATGATATAAAACCACATGAAAGTAATTATTCCATTTGACAGCACAAAGGTTTAAGTATCAGCTCAATGCACTGAAGAAAAAACACTCCAAGCTTGTTATTTGCAAAATAAAAATGTTAGCATATATGACAAAAGTACATCACAAAGGAATTAAAATTAATCTCTCATGCTAAGCCTTTGACATATATAAGCTCATTTAGGTCTCATAACTACCTTGTGGGGTAGATACCGTTTCAAACAAATTGTAAGAACATAGATTACTAAGAATCTATATTCATAAAAATCTGGGTTGCCCAATTTTTTTCCAATAATCTCTAAATCCCAAAATCTATAATGCAATAAAAATAGTTTCAATTTTGTGAACAATTCACTTTTCTTGACCTACAGAACCTCTTGTTGGTCATTTAAAAACTGCAACAGGTCCCTCATCTTGTTCAGGACATACTCCAGGAATTCAAAATAGTGGCCTCTCTAAGGAGCATCTGAGACTTGTAAAATTCCTATGTAGCTTTGTATCAAAATGGATCTGTAATTTTTCATGACACTGGATGTAACAGACTACTTAATAAATTCCAGATATTGTGCTTTATAAAACTTCTTGTGTTAATTCTCACACACTTGTTACGAGATAAATCCCTTTGCCGATGAGAAATCTGAGGCTCAGAATTAAGCATCTTATATTTCCCAAGGTCAGATATAGTGGTGAAACCAGGAAGGAAACTCACACTAATTGATTCTGTGACTTTTATTTTTTAAGTATAAAATATAATGTAAATGTAATAAATATTTTTGTAAGAAATAATGACAGTACCATCATCTTACAACTTCTAGAATATCTGTCTTTTAAGACCTGAACAAGGAGGAATAACAACTGTTTTGGGGTTTCTTTTATACTTTGGCAAGTGATATGGTAGAAAGGAAGACTAATTTAGAGTCCTACTGCCTGGCTACTAGTCTTGGATGTTTAATATCTGTTAAGTTATCCACCTTCTCTGAACTTCAATTTCCTCACTTCTAAAATGGACAGGATTTTTAAAATGGCTTCTTCGTAAGCTGGTGTGAGGCTTAAAATAGGGAACATATGAAAGGTTTTAAATGATATTGTAACAAATGCTAGTTATGATTACTGCTTTTAACAAAAAATAGGCTAAGTGGACCTAGAAAGTTATCCAGCCCAAATCTATCCTCCATTCTGTTTTTATGGGTAAGAAAAACGTGAATCTATAGAAAATTTAAAAAGTTGCCAGAAATAAGACCTCAACAATTACAAAAAGGGAAATAGGAGATATTCAAAGAGTAGTAGGTTTTGACTTTCATCTGTTAATTTAAAGACTAAGTAGGGGGGGGAAAAATGAAACAAGACAAAACCAGAGAGGGACAGACTGAGGGCTGCTAGAGGGGAGGGGGGTGGGTGGCTGCGTGATGGACACTGGGGAGGGTATGTGCTATGGTGAGTGCTGTGAACTGTGTAAGACTGATGAATCACAGACCTGTACCCCTGAAATAAAGAATACATTATACGTTAATTGAAAAAAATTTTAAAACTAAATAATGATAAGATTTTTAAAAAAGGAACTGTAAGATCAGTCCTGATATAGATGCTATATGACAGGCATGCAAAGTTAGGTAAAACAGTGAGGTGACAAACTGACATAAAGGCTGGTTCCAAAAGCTATGTGACAGTATCCGATCGCACACTATCCCTGGAAGAATGGGTAAATGAAAAAAACAGAAGGTCGGCCTAGATCTTAAAACGGAAAAGTAGACAACCTGATAGCTGTGTGATTTCTTTCATTTTAAATATATGATAGCAAGAGATTTAAAGGAGCTTACATCATCCTAACCCAATTTTTTCCTTATCCAAGAACTAAGATTACAAGTTATAGGCAGGTGTTGTTTTGAATACAAAGAAGAGTAACACACAACATTTTCCCTCATGGGTTTATTTAAACCTAACTTTAAAATGCACCCTTTTCTCACCCATAGTTTTTCTTCACATTCAGAACATTCAGAAGGAGCAGTTACATAACAAAACAGAGATTAATGGGAACATAGATGCAATATATAGAAAACACTTACTTTAATTCTCTGTCCCTCCTGTCTTGCTTTGCTATTTAACTGCTTCATCTCGTGTTTTGTACCTGAGATCAAGAGGCATAAAATACTATTTCAAAATTTGTGTGTCCTTTCTAATTATTGCATTTGAACTCGTAGTAGCTATAAAACCTACACCATTTTCCCCTTTGAAAATAAAAACAATAGCAAACAATAAACAACTAGAGAAAATATCTACTCTAAAGAAGAGAAAGTAGCACTAAACTTCATTACCCATCAATGGAGGATAATGAGTAAAAATTTATTTTTTTATTCACACAACTAGATTTTCCTATTTATAAGGGGAACTATTATAACCAAACAATTTGGTAGTTGCATCACACAACTGCAGCTACCTTGTCAAACCTGAATAAAACACAGGAGTTTAATTCAGGAGTTATCATTCTGTGGGAAGAGTGAATATATACAATTTTATATCTTCCTCAGTTGCCAAATGTGCCAGTTTTTTTTCCCTTTGAGACATCGCTCCTCTTTCCATTATTTTGTGATCTTGATCCTATCATCCTAATCTGTCTTATTTCATTGCAAGTAGGCCTGTGTAGTAGTATCTTACCAGATCATCCTATTCTTGTCACTCTTTTACTTTGGATCCATCCCTCATACCACAATATATTGATCTTCACAAAATCCTTTTTGACATTCCCTGCATAAAAGTTTATTTTTAAGTGGCTCTCTAACTCACCAAAGGATAGATTATGTTTCTTGAACAGAGGGTTACCTGCCTTATCACACTATTTACCTATATAGCAAGATCATTTACTCTTTACTGAATTTCGTGATTTTGAGGGCTCTGTATTTGTGGTGTCATCATTCCACACTTCTAGGGAAGCTGTCTTCCTTTTAATCGTATTCATACAAATACTGTTTGACCTACAATGGTCTACTCAAACACTTCCTCTTCACTCTTTCCCAATCACTGAAAGTAATCTCTTCATCTCCTATAACCAATGAAATTAATTTGATAATTAACTATTTGCTGCCAAATAATTATAGTTTCTTCACTGCTGCCTTAAGAGTTAGTTTTATAATTTATTTAACTCTTTAGGTAAATATGACTTGTATTTCTAACCATATTTCCTGACCTTTAAGATATACTTCGTTCTCTTTTAATGATGCAGAAATTGAGTGCCTCTACAAATCTCATCATCTTAAAACTGGGGAACCAGAGTTAGCTCATGTTCCTTAAAAAGCAGAAAGACAACATCATCATCCTTATTTACAAAGGTAGCTCTCAGAACACTGTGCTATACTGGGAGAAGGAAATTACAGGTTCTCTCTACCCCTAGATATTCCCAAGGCCTCTATGTTCAAATGTAAATGAAACACTCCTCAGGCTCTCCCAAAACTCTGGCCAGTATAACCCTTCTTAGGGTCAGAAGGACCTCGGTGTATTATGTATAAATAGCACATAGATGAGGCTCTATTATCTCATCTCCAACTTGCTATCCACCCAACTACAGAATGGCTGTTGCAAGCTCATCCACATGAATGAAAAGATACTGAATGCCTGCTAAGAAGGGAGAGAACACTAGGCTGAATTAAAGGTCACTTTAGCTACATCAGGCAGAAATGGTCTAGGAGCAGCTAGAGAGGTAACATTTAACTCATTCACAATACCTTATAGACTCAGCTTAGTTTCCATAGAATCTGAAAGCCAGGTGTCCATTCTAGTTGAATTTTTACTTATTTTTGTTTCCCTTATCCGAAGGAAGTACCCAATCTATGGCTTTGAATATGAATCTTAGAAGGCTAGAGCAACTCCTGAATCTCTGTACTCTCATATTCATTTTCTACCTGATTTGAGTCTATCAGGCTGCCATCCATGTGTATTTCTGATAAACAGCCAAAGAAATGACCACTGCTGGTGCTTTTTAAATAAAATGAACCCTCACCCTGCTACCACACTGTAACAGGTAGCAGAAAGTCAGAGTATATATTAAAACAAAAGACCTCAAAACATACCTACTATTTATTTCTTGATTAAAAGTCTGAAATTATTTTGTGCTGAGTCATAGACAGCCGCTAAACCTAGTATTTTAAAGCCAACTCATCACCACATAACTGGTTTTCTCCTTCTCCACTAATAGGCCTGAGTCCGGAACTTTGCTAAGGTAGTTATTATTAGTACCCACCTCCCTTCTATCAATGAAAAAAGGAAAAGGAAAAAAAAACTTGAGGCAAAGAGAAATAATTTGCCCAAAGTCATACAGCTAGGAAGTAGAAGTGCCAGAAATAGAACCCACACAACTTGATTTCAATGTTCAAGCTCTTAAATTCTATGCTTGTCTGCCTCATGATATGCTATGTGGGCTAGCAAACTTTTTCTTTTTTTAATCATATCATGTCCCATGTCCTCTTCTGAAATATCAGTTGCAGATCCTCTTTTTTCTTCAGCTTTCTCTTCTCCTCTCCCATTCTTTCCGCATATAGCAAAAAATTTAAGACATTTCTTCTTTGACTTAGGAAATACTAAGGAAAGGGTGTTAAAAAGTAACTGTATAGAATTTGGAATATCTGAGTTCTAGACCGAAGTCTGTCATTAACTAGATAAACTGTCTAGCCAAATCTTATGTGTATTTTGTATCAACAGCACCTATCTCAACCTAGCCAAATTTCAAACTCTCTTAGTTTTCTCATCTATACAGTTAAAGGACTGGACATAGAGAGCTAGCACATGTTCTAGTTTTGAAATTCTATGATACTGCAAAATGGGGCAGAAAGGAAGAGTAACATGGACACGACTATTTCATTCTGCAAACCATATTTTATACAGAGAAGGGAAAACCATGGTAAAAATTTAGCCACTGACAGGTGGGAATACTCACCACTATACTAACGAGGAGAAATTTAGCCACTGAAAATATAAGCAGTCAAACTCATGTAATTGAATGTTGCTTCTTTCCCTCAAAATAACTACAACAGATTATAACCTGAAAAATGCTCACAATTAAAATGCCAACTGCTGGTCACTGCTAGCCACTGCTGATGCCTATAAATATAATTTCTATTAGTGGTTAACTACCACACTGATTTCTCTTACTTTTTAAACTGAGGAATGAAAAATTCTGTATCTTAGGGAAAGAATGTCAACGGGAAGACTTCTCCCCTTTCCTGTGAGCCCTACCATAACATTAGGATGCAAACCCCAATGGTACTTCAGTATTTTGATCTTGGCTTAGGCTGGACTGCAGAACTGAGAGGGCAGGAAAACCAAAATGTCATGGCCCCTTGAAATTTCCATGAACTAAAATGATCACACAACATTTCAGAAATGGAATTTGTGCAACAGGAAGTACAACCATGAAAAAGAAAAATGAAGTACTAGCTATTTGGAGAGAATAATAATAATGATGGTAATAATAGTAATAGCAGCTTTCATTTATTGTATTAATAAATGAAATGAAATACTTCATAGCTATTATTACATTTCATCTTTACTCAAATCCGACAAAGTATGTATAAAATTATCATAATTTTAGAGACGAGAAATCTGAGCCACAAAGAGGTTGAGTAACTTGCCCAAGGTCACAAAGTGCAATCCTCCAGAGGTGGTAATCTTAAATAAAATGTTTCACTAAGTAGTATCATTAATCAGGAAAATAATTTGTTAAGCATAGGAGAAAGGAAGCCTATCACCATTAGTACCACCACCACTGACTTCAAACTTTGAGCTTCATCATAAATCAATTTTGATTCTTCTCCATCTCCAGACACAATTAATTTAGTAAATCTAACAATTCTTCCCAAATTTGATTATATTCAGCAAACATGTATAGAACATCCATTATGTAAAAAGCCTTGTATTAGACAGAGTAAAACTTTTATATCTAAGTTTATCACAGGACTTCTGCTTTCCTAAGAAAGAAACAGATAATTGATAGGGAAAGGAAATAGATTTTATCTATGTCTTTCACAAATCTAAAGGGAAGTAAATTCAGCCATGACAGAATCAGCAAATAATTCTTACTCACTATACTTGGGATACAGCACATCTGCAAAAGTATTCCTTCATTTAATTTTGGTTAATTGTTACATATAGATCTAGTTAAAGCCAACACTTATACACCACTATGTAGCAGACATTGACCTAAGCACTTTACACAGATTTATCTCATTTAATAATAGATTTACGTGCATTTAATCCTCACGACAGCCTTATGAAGTAGTTATTATCCCCATTTTACAGATGAGTAAACTAAGGTACAGCAGATTTAGGTAATGTGTCCAGAATCATACAGGTAGTAAGTGGCAGAGATTAGATTCATGCCCAGGCACTCTGGCTCCAGAGTCCATACTCTTGACTACTGCCTTCTAAAGAGGGGGAAAAAATCTGCAACTGGAATAAAGCACTGATGCAATGGTAAATAACAAAAAACATGGTATTCTCTGCCCTTTATGCCTGTCGCAATGTCAAATATAGAAAACACTTGTTTGCAGGAGAAGATAAAAACTAAGGGAAAGAGGGAACAAATTCATTTACTATACCTCTTACTCACATCTAAACTATTTGAGATATTAACTGCTCTTTTCAATCTCTGGTGTTTTAACCTCAAACACTGCTTTTCACATATTTCTGAAAATAAAAGTGTTATTCACATCATGATGGTGCTTTTTCTGTTCATTTGTGTGTGTTGTTCTGCAAAGGCAAGCAGTAGGTCAACAGTGCAGAAACCAGGTGTCTTGTAACAAAGGTAGAGAGATTTGAGGTACATGCCACAAATGCTCTTACTTCCTTATGAGTGTCTCAAACTCACTGTCTCATCTCCACATTTTGTTAAGAATGCTAACCATGGGGGCGCCTGGGTGGCTCAGTGGGTTAAGGTCTCTGCCTTCGGCTCGGGTCGTGGTCTCAGGGTCCTGGGATGGAGCCCCGCATCGGGCTCTCTGCTCGGCGGGGAGCCTGCTTTCCCCTCTCTCTCTGCCTGCCTCTCTGCCTACTTGTGGTCTCTGTCTGCCAAATAAATAAATAAATAAATAAATAAATAAATAAATAAATAAAATAAAAAGAATGCTAACCATGTCTACCATTTCTTCTGTAATCACTATTAGGTACAGCATTTATTTCTGTGTCTGCCTATCAAAAATTCTTTCTTGAATCATGTGCTATGGATAGTTCTGATAACCAGAACTCATCAAATCACCTGTATACTGTAAGGCTACTTATCTTGTGAATTTGGGAAAAATAGGGCAGACTGGAGTGATTTTTCCTGCTTCTGAGAGAATACATATAAGACTAATTACATTGATGAGAAATTGTGGCCTCTTAACCATAGAACTCTGGTAAACCTCATTTACCTATCAAGGTTACTAGAGCAGAATGCTGACTTTGTTAGATTTAAAGCCAGTTCCAATTAGGCAAAAAAGTGTACAAAGCAAAAATTCCCTTTAAAAAGCTGTTAAACAGATATTAAGTTCAACCTACATGATTTGGTGTAACCAATCTTATACAGTAAAATGCAGGGTTGAAATACATTAATAGAATAGTATTAATAGAGTTCATGTGCCAAACAATACACTAATGCAAAAAATGATTTTTTTCTCCCTTACACTTTTAGTGGCGGGGGGGCAGGGAGGGAGAGAGAACAGCAACTCAGTTGAATCCAGCTAAACTAAAATTATATACTTTATAACCCCACCAAGCTACTCATTCTGTAGGTTTACATACTTTTTATTGTGGCCTATTAAATATTTTCAAACTTTACAAAAAGTAAAATAAAAAAATCTTCTCTCAGGAATGTGAAACCAAATTATTTTTTAAATGATGCAACTTGCTGTGATGGAAATTTATTATTTATACTGGTAAAGTCTAAATAAATGTCACTGATATAATTTCTACAAAAGTATCTGCAATTTCATTAAAGTTTACACTGACGTGTTTATAATTTTACAATGTGTAAAATTTCATTTATGGCTAATATCGGTATTTGCTCCTGAATTTAAAAAACTCAAGATACTATGATACTCAGCAGAATAAATACTTTGGTAAACCGAGATTCTTATTAACAAAATTATATCCACCTATACTTATGATTATGAAAAAAATGGTCAACTTAAAAGATGACGTTTAACAATAAACTCAAAAAATTGATAACCTTCCTATAAAGGAGTGTTGAGGGCAGCTTCAAAGATAACCATAAATTTCTTTCCCTGGTGAGAAGAGTTCAGGGAATTTAACTGTTTGAAATTATAAATGAAACATAACTTCTTAACTAGATAACTAAACCATTTTAGGTTCAAAATCATGACCAGGACAAAAGAAGCAAAGTGAGTGGAAGAGTAGATTTCAATGAGAATAAAAATAAAGGGTAGCATTAAAACACCACTCTATCTGATATCTCAGTAGACAGGTAAGAAAAAAAAGGAAAAAAAAATACACACATATATATTTGTATGGTAGACTAGGAATAGCTAAAGATTAATCTGGGTTTTTAAAGAGAAAACTAGTTTACTATAAGATCAATTTACAATGTATACAATATATACTCAAAAAATTAAGAGTAAAAAGTAGTATTTCATATTCACCTATAGATCAAATAGCAAAACAGAAAAGGAAGATTCCTTTGAAGTCCATCTCTAGAGGCAAACTTAATTTCACAATCACGAAATATATAAATGTTTGGATATACTATTATGTTCCCTTTTCCTAGAATCCTATTTAGCACTCAAATAAGAAAAGAAACTGAAGTTTGAAAGGAAACTTAAGGTACAAAGGCACCATTTAATGCATTTTAAGAAATAATATGTTATTACACATTAACTGAAGACTTTGAAAGAAAATAATCCAATATTAATAAATAGTATTCTGTTCTCCACTATGTAAATAAAATTCATACTTAGCAATCGAAACAGGAAACCTACCTTTCCTATTCACATATTATTTAAAGCATCAAAGACTTTTAAAGGAAGGAAATTTGGACATCAACCAGTTCAACTATCCCCAAGATAAAATAAGGTGTCCAAGATTTCACCACAGCGTTGACAGTAAATCCAGTTCTTACGGTGCCCAAGACAGTGCTCTTTACACTACAACCCAGCTTTCTCAGCACTGAGTCCCAAAAGGAAAACACTAAAAACCATGTTTAATTGTCTCTCTATGTATCTTTTTGGATTCGACATGAGTATTTTGTTTCTTCCCAAAGTATTTAAAATAAATTAAACATAGGCTACAGCCAAATAGAATAACAAACCACATATTTTAACAGGGTTTTTAATACAAAGCAGCATAACCCATATGGAGACTAAGAACTCCAATCACATACTGTTTCCTTCCATTTATGCCAATTTGCTTCCGGTATTAAGTATCCATAAATTTTATGCTTCTCCATCTTCTACTGATTGATTCTAAGAGAAGTAAATAATTCACTGTTCATGCAAAGCATAACATTTTTGAAAAATTATCCCTTAACCTCACCAATTTACTGTGGAGTCTGGGAACAGAGTTTAATTTTACTAACAATTCTTTGGTCTAATTTTTAATATTTCAGTCTTATTATTTTAAACTTTTGGGGGATTTGTTGTTTGTTTATTGCTTTAAAAAAGAAAGTTCTAACCTTCTGACCTTTCCAAGCATAAAACATTAGCTTGGTCCTATTTTCTTTTAACTGCCAACCAAGAAATGTCATCTGCTATGTCTGTTTTGATATGCTTCCAAGAGACAGGGCTATAGAGTCCCTGGTATAAACGGCTGATGGCTACTGGAACAAGAACAGCAGAGGGAAGACTAGAAACTGGTATTTGGAAAGTCAGTGCCATCTCTCAAAGGTAATACATGAAGAAAACAATACACAAAGAAAAATGACTATGTATGGTAAGAATACTTAGTGAGACATTCCAAATTCTTTCAACTTTAGTAAAGAGTACTGCAGGTAATCCAGGTATAGAAATAACACCAAGAACATTTCCTTCATTATAAGAAATAAAATAAACTCCCAAAGTATGACAATAAATTAAAATATAAAAAAAATTAAATCTACCACAAGGGTAACTGCATATTCTATGGTATTCCCATGTAAATATGTTAATCTTTATTTCTCTTAAGAAACAGAGCTCATATATGAAAAGACTTACTTATTCTGCCAAATTACTTTATAGTTTTAATCAAGGGTTGGTGAATGAACTTACTCTAGATGAGTCATAAGAGGGGCTTGGTTGACCACTTGTTCCCCAAGATGTTGTACCTCCTCGTTCATCCATACCTAAGGAGAAAAGAAAGTGAAAGATATAAATCCAAAAGGCTACTATGATGGATCTGTTTTCATATAGTACGGCAGAGAGTACAAATCAGCATTTGCATTTGTATGGAACTCGCTGTGTACCAACCAATTCTTGACTCAGAAACCTGAAGAAAATAAGTTACCTCAGAAAGTCTTCATCACTGCTCCATACAACTCCCTTTATACAATGCAGACTTTCAGAACCAAAACATCTTTGGAGACTTCAAAATAGGGCATATCTAGATCTCCTCATTTCTGTCACATCCACTGCTACTTCTAAAAGTAGATGAAACTCCCAACTTTCTATAGTTTAGTCCTGTCTACACAAAATATGAAGAATTTAGTTCTTATGGATAAGCCTTAGAAAATGAAGCAAGTTGGGGAGCCTGGGTGGCTCAGCTGGTTAGGCGGCTGACTCTTTTGATTTTGCTCAGGTCATGATCTCAAGCCCCACACTGGGCTCTGCACTGGGTATGGAGGTATGGAGGCCGCTTAAGATTCTCTCCCCCTCGTCCTCTGCCCCTCTCCTTCTCTAAAGAAAAAAAAAAAGAGAGAATGAAGCAATTTGGACAACTGTTCAAGTTAATAAAATTAGTTTCTAATATAACATTGACTAGATATTCTTTTTTATTTTTAAGATTTTTTTTTTTTTAATTTGACAGACAGAGATCACAAGTAGGCAGAGAGGCAGAGAAAGAGAGGAGGAAGCAGGCCATCCGCAGAGCAGAGAGCCCGACACGGGGCTCGATCCCATGACCCTGGGATCACGACCAGAGCCGAAGGCAGCGGCTTTAACCCACTGAGCCACCCAGGCGCCCCGACTAGATATTCTTAACTGAAGGCATCAAAGTAAATCAAACTATACCAAATCATATCAAATCAATGTTATTTACATTAAAACTAATAAAAATGTAGTGACAACTCATCCTAGTAAAATCTCCTCTAAAATCTGATTTTAAATGAATAGATGTACTCTCTTTTTTAAAAGATTTTATTTATTTATTTGAGAGAAAGAGACACAGTGAGAGAGGGAACACAAGCAGGGAAAGTGGGGGGAGGCAGGCTTCCCGCTGAGCAGGGAGCCTGATGTGGGGCTCTCCATCCCAGGATCATGGGATCATGACCTGAGCCTAAGGCAGATGCTTAACGACTGAGCCACCCAGGCACCCCAAGTAGATCTACCTCTTATGAAAATTGCAAAGGATAACTCAAAGTGAAAAAAGATTAACAAAAAATCAATTTATTGTGTTCCTTAATGTACCTTCTGAAGCTCTGGCTCCATTATTTTCACCTTCCAGGCAGTCCCTAGAAAAAGTTGAAAGAGCTAGAGACCTCTCAATCTAGGTATCTCTCCCTTTGCTGTTTTGAGGACCAGTCCTTTTCATCCTTGACCCCAAGCAGGGTATGTTTTCCCAACCCTTTCCAAGTTTTCTACAAACACAAACAGTTGACTTTTCTTCATTCTTTCATAAGAAAACTCTAGATGTTACAAAGACAACATTCTACTAAGTTTAGAACCTCCTTTTCTTTAAAATAAAAAAAGAAATTCCTTGATGTCCTCTGTGATTTAGATGAGAATGCAGTCTGTAGAGTTAAATACCAAAAATTCTCCACTAACTAGCCAGGATTCTCAAGCCTCTTTCACAGGGACAGAATTGCCAACTGAAGGGATAGGTGACAAACAGGAAAAGAGGAGTCAGTTTCCAAAGTAGAATTTACTAATCACTAAATCAGCTGGCAGGACCTTAATTTATTCTTTTTATGAACCTGTACTTGCTGTATTAAGTGGTTAATGTATATTTTTAAAAGTTTTTAAAAACACTGTAGTAAAAAGATGGGTACCTATTACAGAAAACACTCTAGGCACAATTTCAAGTGAACCAGAAGCTTTGAAAACACAGAGAGATGATGAACAAAAATACAGTGTTTTGTTCATGCTTTGGTAATTCTTACTAAAATTCTAGATTTAGGAAAGATTCTTCTACAAGTTTGGGAAACATCACAAAAAATGTACTTTGTTACCATCTCTCCAGTATCACTAATTACTTATGGGCTATATTCCAAGCATTTTCTTTGTAAGCAATACCAGAGAATAGCAGTCAGAATTCCTATGAGTCCCACTCCAAGAAAAGGCTACTTACTAACACACAAAATCCAGTAATAAAAAACTACTTATGAAACTGCAAATAATTTTCTGAAAATTTAATTTTTTAAATCATACTTCCCATTTGCAACTGTTTTTCTATATAGGTAAGTTTTTTTATACTACATAGCCAAAGTAAAATACAAACAAATTGACTAGTGAAGGCAGGGTCTCAAATATTTGTACACCCCTATTCTATTGCATTATTTACAATAGCCAAAAGGTATAATCAACTCAAGTATCCATTGACAAATGAATGGATAAATAAAATGTGACATATACATAAAATGCAGTATTATTCAGCCTTAATAATGAAGGAAATTCTGGGTGCTCAGTTGGTTAATCGACTGCCTTTGGCTCAGATCATTATCCTGGAGTCCCGGGATCGAGTCCCACATCAGGCTCCCTGGCTCAGTGGGGAATATGCTTCTCCCTCTGACCTCTCATGCTCTTTCTCTCAAATAAATAAAAAAGTCTTTTAAAAAAATGAAGGAAATTCTTACACATGGTACAACTGGTTGCACCTGAAGACATTATGTTAAGTAAAATAAACCATCACAAAAAGAACAAACACTGTACAATTCCATTTATATCCAGTGCCTAGAGTAGGCAAATCCATGGAGAAAAAAAAGAATGGTGGGGCTGGGAGGGGGAAGGTAATCATACTTTCAGTGAAAGTTCAGAACACAGAATAGAAACTTATAAGCCTAATGAAAATAATCAATCCATAATTTTTTTATGACTCTGAACTGTCTTATATCAAATGAGAAACAAAATGAGGTCTATGTGTTATTTACATCTGTAAATGAGAATACAAAAAAGATGAGTGCTTGCTACAGAAAACACCACAGACAAGATTTTAAAAAGATATATGAAATTCTGTGGAAAACACATACTCAATTTTCATCAAGTGACACTAATTATTCCCACAGTATAAAAAGAAGAGCAAAGATTTAATGAAATTAAATGAGATGATAATCAAGCCAACAGCTAAAGAGTATGACATATCAATGATACTGGATATGGCAGGGGGGGTTCAAAGGATGCTACAGACTAACAAGGATTTGGCGTGGTTTGAAATTCAGAGCTCTGTAGTGTTATTGTTAACATAACCAGACTCTGAGAAGGTCGTGGCTGGCACTGACAAAGTCAAGAATCATCTTTCAGCATCAATGACTCCTTTCTGCCAAAGACAATGGCTGTACAAACAGAAATATGACAGGAATAATAAACTTTCCAAAGCTTCAGCCATAAGACCAAGGTAATCAGAAAAAAAGAAATCATACACAGAAAATAAACAATACAGAACTGTACAAACTGACCAAAATTTATACAAATTGATAAAAATCTAAAGAACTATTTATCAACAGGAAAATAGAATATAGTTGCAATACAGTGACAAGGGAGAAAATATTTCTATTAAGATACATCTGCACCATCACTGCCATGTATTTTCTATCTTCCCATTTCTAGTCTATGAATTCCAATGTCAACAATTTTTAGAAAAGCTAGTTCCTTGATTAATAGATTAAACTAGTAGATGTAAGAGAAAGTTTAACAATCACTGAGTGGTGGGGCACCTGGGTGGCTCAGTGGATTAAAGCCTCTGCCTTCAGATCAGGTCATGATCCCAGGGTCCTGGGATTGAGCCCCACATCGGGCTCAGCAGGGAGCCTGCTTCCACCTCTCTCTCTCTTTCTCCCTCTCTCTGCCTGCCTCTCTGCCTACTTGTGATCTCTGTCAAATAAATACATAAAATCGTAAAAAAACAAAAAAAATCACTGAATGGCAAAAATACTTTGAGTTTTAACTTTCTTTATTTTTTTAAAGATTTTATTTATTTATTTGTTAGAGAGAGAGAAAGAGAGAGCGAGCACAGGCAGACAGAGTGGCAGGCAGAGGCAGAGGGAGAAGCAGACTCCCTGCGGAGCAAGGAGCCCAATGTGGGACTCGATCCCAGGATGCTGGGATCATGACCTGAGCCGAAGGCAGCCGCTTAACCAACTGAGCCACCCAGGCGTCCCGAGTTTTAACTTTCTAATTAATTATTCTATTCCTAGTCAACAAGATTAAAAGGGTTAATCAATAATTTAATATAGAGATTTAAATAACCTTTTTCTTTTTTCAATATTTTATATACAGATTCTCTTAAAGAACCTGATTTTTTTTTTAAGATTTTATTTATTTATTTGACAGACAGGGATCACAAGTAGGCAGAGAGGCAGGCAGAAAGAGAGAAAGGGAAGCAGGCTCCCTGCTGAGCAGAGAGCCAGACTCGGGGCTCGATCCCAGGACCCTGGAATCATGACGGAAGCAGAAGGCAGAGGCTGTAACCCACTGAGCCACCCAGGCGCCCTGGAACCTGCTTTTTCATATGGAATCAATTAAATACAGTCTAACATATATTTTGATTCCACAGGCCCAGTTTCAATAGGTATACATACTATTTTTAATATTTTCCAGTAAAGAACATTAATTTTTTTACATAAAAAACACAATGGTTTGTAAATTCAAGTTAAAAATTCACTACCTTCTCATTTAATAGGAAAAGTAACTAAAACCAAATCATAAGTCACTATATACACAGGCAGTTCCTTAAGAGGCTAGGACTCTGGAGAAGGAATAAGAGGTAAAAAATGAGTTTCAGAGGTGTCAGAGAGCAAAATTCTTGGAGAAGCAAGCAAACTTCTTGGTAAAGTTTAACATACAGCAGTATTCTCTTTCTATGAAGAACTCAGATATTAGTCTACCCGCTTCCTCTCTGTTGCTACCGTCTTTAGTTTTTGATCAGAAGTATTCTCTTGAGTTGACCATAAAACTATCTCACAACTTCTATCCAACCTCGTCTTTTATTCTCCTAGTAGAGTCCTATAAACTTCTCAAGGGTTTTAACCAGTAGAAAAACTGGAAATAAACTGTTGTGGGGGAGGGGAATGACTTTTCTACACTCTAAACATCTGGAGGTTTTTCTCCCACGTGGGTCCAAAACAGTACAGAGTTCGTGTACACAAAGTATTACTCATGGTTTGATGAAGCTCAGGGAAGATGTGCCTGGAGGTAAAAGGAGCAAATGAGGAGAAAAGCTGCTGACCAGTTCCATCTTTTCCTACTTGCCACTGTCACCAATGACTCTGCCACCTGATGCTGAGACCAGAGTAAAGTGACAAACAGCTCTGGAACTGGGAAAATATTTCAGATAGTAGTGGGGAGTCCATTGAGCAGTAAAAGAATAAAAGGAAGAAGGGGGACAATACAAAGAATAGAGTGAAGAGTGGTTAGGATATCCCTGCCAGTAAAAGCTGATAAGAAAAACAAGACACTACAACCACTCTGCTTAGTATCTCTCCTTATGAAAAAGGGGCATATATAAAGTTGGAAGAAGAGCACAGGGAATTTCTCTCTCTCTCTCTCTCTCTCTCTGTCACACACACACACACACACACACAGCCCTTTAAGAGCACTGAAATCAAGTTTTTTATCCTAGCAAGTAAAATGTACTTTACAAATATCAAATCCCAACACTGTTATAAATAAGGGAAAGACAATATACTTGGATGGACTGCCATCTACTATACGTGATTCAATAAACGATTTGATGAAAGAAATTGGATTGGAGATGGCTATGTTAGATAACCAAAGCTATCCATGTGTCTACTCAAAAGTTTCTTTACTCAATTTTATTTATGGAGTTTATTTTTTATTTATTATGGTATTTGTTTAGTTAACACTCCAAGGCTACAATCAATTTTAAGTTAATATACAAGTAAATCCCAACACCATTTTTATTGTATCATTTTATATACTTATAAAATAAATCTACCAATATGTTTTTCCAGAAATTCATTGTGAAGTGGGGTCAATTAGACTATAATAGCAAATTCAAGGCACCTGGGTGGCTCAGTGGGTTAAGCATCTGCCTTCGGCTCAGGTCATGATCTCAGGGTCCTGGGATCGAGCCCCACATCAGGCTCTCTGCTCGGTGGGAAGCCTGTTTCCCCCCTCTCTCTCTGCCTGCTGTTCTGCCTACTTGTGATCTTTCTCTATATTCAAAAAATAAAATTTAAAAATCTTTAAAAAAAAAGAATATAATAGCAAACCTTTTGCTGTTATGCTAAACATTAATGAAAACAAATAAAATAGAAAAGCTATGATAATCTTAAAATCCTAAGGGCATTTAAGAGAAGTTAAGACATGGTCCCTCATATGAGGTATATAATAGTGATTACAGAGGTTTTTTTAAACATAAAAACTGAAATACTGGGGACGCCTGGGTGGCTCAGTTGGTTAAGCGGCTGCCTTCGGCTCAGGTCATGATCCCAGCGTCCTGGGATCGAGTCCCACATCAGGCTCCTTGCTCAGCAGGGAGCCTGCGTCTCCCTCTGCCTCTGTCTACCACTCTGTCTGCCTCTCTCTGTCTGAGCTCTCTCTCTAATAAATAAATTTAAAAAAAAATCTTTAAATTAAAAAAAAATTGAAATACTGTACAATAAACAGTCAAATAAAACAATCTAATTCTTTTTAAAAGTATGAAAGAAAATGAGAACAGTAAGAAGAATAAAAGAAATCACAGGTCACCTTTCAAAATTCAACCACAATTTCTATTTGATATTCCTAAGAACAAAAATAAAACATAGAGATATTCTAGTGCCAAAATACACTAATAAAACATGGCTAATTCCAAGAAAATGACTAATTTTGAAAATAACTTTCAAACACCGTTATTTTGCTATGTTATTAGCTACATCACTCTATATAAATACCATGTAAAGATACAATTAAAAGGATATTTCAGTAATTTAAACAGAGCAGAAGATCCAAAGAAAATGGCAAGTCTACGTTTTACAAAAAAAATAGATAATGCCTGATTGCCAGAGACTGAAACTAAATTCCAGAGTGCAAGCAGGTATGTTGCACCACACTGGGAGCTATCTAGTGACCCGGTATCTTGTTTCCCTTGCTATCCCTATGAAATGTCCTATGAAAAGACTTTTGTAATTTGAAATGGCAAAAAGCAAAGAAGCAATTAGCATTGGCAAAAGCAAAAATCCTCTTCTGATTTCATTCAGTTACCAAAAACAGGTACAAATGTAGGTTTTTTGTAAAAGGAAAGTGGCATAAAATGAACTTTTGGAGAGCAGGGGACACCTGTACTCCTCTCTCCAATGTAAATGCCAAAGCCCTGTATCCAGACAACACTGTCAGTTGTTTTACTCCATAGAGGCACTAAAGACAGTCAACTCTTAAAAACAGGCTTGACTGTCTCAGACTCTAATGAGTCTCAGCAAAAAAAATCTCTCACTCAATGCATTCCCTTTCTTCTAACCCTTCTAGTCTGTATTCTTTACATACCAACTAGAACGACCTTTTAGAAACAATCATGTCCATCTTATGCTCAAAATCTACCACAGGCTTCCCATCTCACTCAGAATTAAATAGGACTACAATGTTTTACAGGTTCTGCCTGCCACCTCTCTAACTTTATCTCCTACTACTCCTTCTCTTGGATCAATCTATTTCAACAATATGGCCCCCTGCTTTTGCTCAAATACACCAAACAGGCCCCCTTCCTGGGGCCTTTCCACTTGCTCTTCCCTCTTCATAAAATGAACCCAGATATATTGGATGGTCTTTCCTTTCATTTCCTTTAGGTTTCTGTTGAAATGTCATCTTACGGTGGAGGTGTTTATTATCTGCCTTTTTCCAACAGACTGAAAAATCCATGAAAATAAGGATGTAATGTTCACAGTTAAGTATTTGTTACCTAGAAGATTGAATGACACAAATAGGTACTAATAAATACGTATGGAAAAAAATGTATAAAATGGAAATAAGATCAGTTTAATAAAAGTGAGGCTGAAACTGGTTCCCTATTTGTTAGCTTATCATTCCTTTTTAAAATAATAATCAAAACCAATTTTCTAAATAACCATACTTTTGGGGGTGCCTGGGTGGCTCAGTGGGTTAAAGCCTCTGCCTTCGGCTCAGGTCATGATCCCAGGGTCCTGGGATGGAGCTCCGCATCGGCATCGGGCTCTCTGCTCAGCAGGGAGCCTGCTTCCTCCTCTCTCTCTCTGCCTGGTCTCTCTGCCTACTTGTAATCTCTGTCAAATAAATAAATAAAAATCTTTTAAAAATAAATAAATAAATAACCACACTTTTTTTGAAATTCTGTGAGGAGCGGTGAGAGGTGAGATTGCAAATGACTCTATAAGGTAGACAACTACTCCCAAACAGCAAAAATTATTAACTTTTTAAAAAAGATTTTATTTATTTATTTGACAGAGATCACAACTAGGCAGAGAGAGAGGAAGGGAAGCAGGCTCCCTGCCGAGCAGAGAGCCCGATGCGGGGCTCCATCCCAGGACCCTGGGATCATGACCTGAGCCGAAGGCAGAGGCTTTAAACCCACTGAGCCACCCAGGTGCTCCCCAAATTATTACCTTTTAAAGAAACTTAAATCCTCTGTGGAGAAAGGGGAACCCTCCTACACTGTTGGTGGGAATGCAAGCTGGTGCAATCACTCTGGAAAACAGCATGGAGGTTCCTCAAAAAGTTGAAAATAGAGCTACCTTATGACCCAGCAATTGCACTACTGGGTATTTACCCTAAAGATACAAACGTAGTGATCTGAAGGGACACATGCACCCGAATGTTTATAGCAGCAATGTCCACAATAACCAAACTATGGAAAGAACCTAGATGTCCATCAACAGATGAATGGATAAAGATGTGTGTGTGTGTATATATATATACACACACAATGGAATATGTGCTTGCTTTGGCAGCACATATACATACACAATGGAATACTATGCAGCCATCAAAAGATAGGAAACCCTGCCATTTGCCACGACCTGGATGGAACTAGAGGGTATTATGCTTACGAAATAAGCCAATTGGAGAAAGGCAACTATCATATGATCTCCCTGATATGAGGAAGTGGAGATGCAACATAGGGGTTTGGGGGGTAGGAAAAGAATAAATGAAACAAGATGGGATCAGGAGGGAGACAAACCATAAGAGACTCTTAATCTCACAAAACAAACTGAGGGTTGCTGAGGGGAGGGGGATAGGGAGAGGGTAGTTGGGTTGTGGACACTGGGGAGGGTATGTGCTATGGTGAGTGCTGTGAAGTGTGTAAACCTGGCGATTCACAGACCTGTACCTCTGGGGCTAATAATACATTATACAGTTATGAAAAAATAAAAAATTTAAAAAAAAAAGGAAACTTAAATCCTCACTAGGCTTGGTAGCTAAACCAACACTGACCTTAAATACCATTAAAGGTGAAATGACCTCAACGCATGTTCTAAGAAAAATAACTCTGTATTCATTATAGTACACTCTATACTACAGTGCTAGAAAAGGAATTTTAAATAATTAAAAATGTTCCTAAAAGATTCATATACTCAGCATGATGGTGGGATATTTACAAATGTGGTCAGAAACATAATGAATCTCTTGATTCACACCCTTCTTTTATATTTCCTTAACCAGTCACTCTTCACATTAATTTCTACCTCATCAGAATCTGAACTAACTATCCACTTGCTCTCTTCATGTATATACAGTGCCCTAGTTCAGGTATTGTGTATTGCTTGTTCATCTTTTATGTTTCCATTTCAATCCACAGTTAACATTGACCATGCACTTATCTTGCCATAAACACAAGCTGAATCACATCCATTCATTCCACAAATGTGATCCTCTGCTGCTTTAGGAATAACATTCACACTCCTGAGTATGGCATTCTTCAAGGTGGCCTTGATATACCCTTTCAGCTTCAGTTCGTATTATATCCCTTCAAAAACTCAATGCCCCCAAGCTCATCAGGGTATTAATCACTCCCCAAACATCCCAAATTCATATTCTACTGTTCCCTACCCCAGGATATCCACCTTCATCTAACCCCTAACCTATTAAATTTCTAATTTTGATTCAGCTGAAAATCAAATGCCTCCTCCTCTGAGCAGTGTTCTCCATCAACTAAGTCTAAATTAATCGCACTTCTTGAGAAGTTTATATGCACTTACTCTGTCTTAAACACTGTTAGTTGTTTTCATTTATATTCTAATAGAACTTATTAGTAGGGAGCATACCTTGTTCATGTCTATGTTGTTTTGGTACTTAGAAGTGTATTCTGCTTTCAAATGTTTACTGAATGACTAAGAACATAAAAAATTAGGGCATTTGTGTAACTGTCATAAGAATTCATTAACTATGGATGGATTAAAAAGAAGATACCCTGGGGCGCCTGGGTGGCTCAGTGGGTTAAAGCTTCTGCCTTTGGCTCAGGTCATGAAGTCAGGGTCCTGGGATGGAGCCCCACATCGGGCTCTCTGCTCAGTGGGGAGCCTGCTTCCCTTCCTCTCTCTCTGCCTGCCTCTCTGCCTATTTGTGATCTCTGTCTGTCAAATAAACAAATAATCTTAAAAAAATAATAAAATAAAAAATAATAAAAATTAAAAAATAAAATAAAAAGAAGATACCCCAAATAGAAAAGTTATGTCTAGCAATCTAAGTAGATGAAGAATTAGTAAAATAATACTTGTTTTTTAAACAAAATATTATTTTTTAAAGCAGATGGCAAATATGTTGGAGGAAACCTCTAAAGTGACCTAGTATCCAAAACAATGCAGTAAGCTCCCACAGATAGCTTCTATAAATTCTGGGGAAAATACAAACATAAAACAACTTCTTAGAGGCTCTGGAGAGTGAACAAAACCAGGCTTATTTTAGATAACATAAATGTGGAAGAAATGACTAGAATGAGTGGCTTTCTCTTTTTAACAGTTTTTAGGGATCAAAATAGGTGAGCTTCCCATTCTCAAAGCTTTATACTGCACATAAGCAGTAGCCACAGCATGCAGGAATGAAAGTTCCAATAACTAACTGTCTTTCTAGCTTGAAGAAAAAGGTCAGAGCCAGAAGAGCCACAGTCATCACAAAGTAATGACAGAATCCCAAAAAGAGATGTAGAAAAGAGGAGTCCCAAATTTTGGTATATCTCTACAACAGTCTTGGCAGAGCCCTGAAGCACATATTCACTGGGCAAGACAAGGCAGTATGTAGTTGAGGCTAAAAAAATCAAGTTGAGATTTGAGCTGGTGCCAACCTCAGGCAACAAAGAGTTTGTACTTTAAGTCTAAATCCAATTAATGGCTCACTAGAACAAAGAAATCCAAACTCTTTTGAGGAACATGAAAGAAAACAAAATTTCCATACAAATAACATTCACAGATACCCATAATACAATCCCAAATTCCTTGATAATGAAATGTGACCCAATCTCAAAGGAAAAGATAATCAAAGGGAGACCAACCTCAAATGGCACAGACATTGAGATTTTCAGATAAGCACATTAAAGCAGTTACTGTAACTATGCTTACTGAGGTAAAGGACATATGCTCATAATACAGGAAAAGACTAAAAATCTAACAGATAAAGAAAAGAGAAGACAAAGAGGTAAGCCTTAGAAATAAAAATTAAAATATCTAAAATCTTAAAAAAAAAAACAAAAACTTCCAGGATGGGTTTAAGGGAGGAATGGTGATGACAGAGGAGTGAGAATAAATATGATGACCGCTCAATAGAAATAATTCAATTTGATAAAAAGAGAAAAAATATTAAAAGAAAAATAAACAGGCCCTTAGAAACCTAAGGGAAGATGTTAAAAAGTCTAATATAGGCATAGTGACAGAAGAAAGAATAGGGAAAAAAATGTTAAAGAAATAATGGCCAAAAATTCCACAAACATGGTAAGAGACATAAACTTGCCAATTACAGGCACTCAGTGAGCTTAAACAAGACAAATGTGAAAAACCCCATACCTAAACACATAAAAAAAATTCTGACAACCAAAAATACAGAGAAAATGTTGAAAGTGGTAAAAGAGACATATTACATACAGAGAAACTGCAATTCAAATTACTGTAGTTATCTCCAGAAACTATGGATGTCAATTGTGGAAACGTATCTTTAAGGTAAGGGGAGCAGAGAGCCCAGGTGGCTCAGTTGGTTAAGCATCTGATTCAGCTCACGTCATGATCCCGAGGTCCTGGGATGAAGCCCCAAATCAGGCTCCCGGCTCAGCTGGGAGTCTATTTCTCCCTCTGTCCCTCACCCACTTGTGTTTTCTCTTTCTCTCAGATAAGTAAAATCTTTAAAAAAATAAAATAAAATAAATAAAGTAAGGGGAGTGTGGGGGGTTATCAGTCAAAATATAAATATCCCTCAAGAAGGAGGAAATCAATTTCCTCCATTTCAAGAATGGAGGTGAAATCCATTTTCAAAAAAAAGAAAAGAAACTGCAGTACAATAAATGTTAATAGAAGTTTTTCGAGTTGAAGCAAATGTTATCAGAGAGAAACTTGGAAATTGAGGAAGGAAAGAAGAGCACCAGAAACAGTAAATATAAACTATATTTTCCTTTCAACTTTGTTAAAACATTTATATAAAAAATTACAGGCATACTGTTGTGCTTCACAGATACTGAATTTATTACAAACTGAAGGTCTATGGCAACCCTACATTGAACAAGTCTATCTGAACCATTTTTCCAACACCATCCAAGAAACATCCAAAGCTAGGTCTCCCTTGCCAAACAGTTAGCTGAACTGTGAATACTAAGGAAAAGTTCTAGAAGGAAATTACAAGTACTTTTCCAATGAATACATGGCTGATGAGAAAGCAAAACACCCTTATTGTTGATATGAAGATTTAGTGGTCTGGATAGAAGACCAAAGCAATTGCAACATTCCCTTAGGCCAAAGCCTAATTCAAAGCAAGGCCTTAACTTTCTTCAGGTCTCTGAGGGCTGAGAAAGACAGGGGGCTGCAGAAGTTTGAATGAAGCAAAGAATGGTTCATAAGGTTTAAGGAAGAAAGCCATCCCCACAATATAAAAGTGTAAGGTGAAGCAGCAAGTACTGATGCAGAAGCTGCAACAAATATCCAGAAGATCCAGCTAATATAATTAAGAAAGGTGGTTATCGCACTGGTATTATATAAGACTGAAGAATCACTGACCTCTACCTCTGAAACCAATAATACATTATATGTTAATTAATTGAATTTAAATTTAAAAATTTTAGAAAAAAAGAATGCAAGAGGACAGTGGATACACAGAATGTGTGTTTGTTGCCATAGAAAATACTTTGTCTTAGAGATGAATTAATGTTTCTATTTCTGAACAACAAAAACGTTTGATAACTTTTAATTAAAAGGCTCTCTTGGGGGCGCTTGGGTGGCTCAGTGGGTTAAGGCCGCTGCCTTCGGCTCAGGTCATGATCTCGGGGTCCTGGGATCGAGTCCCGCATCAGGCTCTCTGTTCAGCAGGGAGCCTGCTTCCCCCACCCCCCGCTTCTCTGCCTACTTGTGATCTCTGTCTGTCAAATAAATAAATAAAATCTTTAAAAAAAAAAAAAAAGGCTCTCTTGGCTTAAAAAAAAAAAGCTATAGTAAACAACAGATTTCCAATGTAGATGAAACAGCCTTATTTTGGAGAAAGATGCTATCTAGGACTTTCACAGATGGAGAGGAGAAGTCAATCCCTGGCTTCAAAGCTTCTTAGGACAGGCTGACTCTCCTGGTAGGGGCTAATGCAGCTCGTGATGTTCAGTTGAAACCAACGGTCATTTATCATTATGAAAATCCTAGGGCCCTTAAGAATTATGCTAAATATACTCTGCCTGTGCTCTACAAAGGGAATGACAAAGCCAGATGACAGCCTATCTGTTTACAACATGGTTTACTGAATATTTTGAGCCCACTGTTCTGACTTACTGCTCAGAAAAAAAAAGGATTCCTTTCAAAATATTACCACTCATTGATAATGATGCACCTGGTCATCCAAGAGCCCTGATGGAAATGCACAATGAGAGTAATGTTTTCATGCCTGCTCACCCACCACATCCATTCTGCAGCCATGGATCAATGAGTAATTTCAGCTTTCAAGTCTTACTATTGAAAAAATACATTTTGTAAGGCTAGAGCTGCCATAGATAGCAATTCTGATGGATCTATGCAAATCAACAAAAAACCTCTGGAAAGGATTCACCATTCTAGACATCATTAAGAACATGCATGATTCATTAGAAGAGGTCAAAAATATCAATATGAACAGGGGTTTGAAAGAAGTTGATTCTAACCCTCATAAATGACTTTGACCAGTTCAAGAATTCAGTGGAGGAGGTTAACTGCAGATATGGAAATAGCAAGAGAACTAGAATTAGAGAAGTGGATTCTGAAGATGTGACTGAACTGCTGTAATCTCATGAGAAAATTTTAACAGATGAGGAGCTACTTCTTATGGATTAACAAAGAAAGTGGTTTCTTGAGATGGAATCTACTCCTGGTGAAGATGCTGTGAAGATTGCTGAAATGACAACAAAGGATTTAGAATACTACAAAAAACTTAGTTGATAAAACAGCAGGGTCTAAAAAGACTGACTCCAATTTTTAAGTCTTATTGTGGGTAAAGTGCTATCGAACAGCATCGGATGTTACAAAGAAATCTTTGGGAAAGGAGGTGGCAATTGAAGATCACACTTTACTGTCACTTTCAGAAATTGTCCTAACTTTCAGCAACCATCACCCTGATCAGTCTGCAATCGTTAAGATCAAAGCAAGAACCTCTACCAGCAAGATGACAAACTGCTGAAAGCGGATGGTTAGCATTTTTTAGCAGTATAGTATTTTTAAATTAGGGTGTGTACATTGTTTTTTTAGACATAATGCTATTGCAAACTTAACAGACTACACTATAGTGTAAATTTAACTTTTATATACACTGGAAAAGCAAATCATTTGACTCAGTTTATTGCAATATTCACTTTATTGTGGTGGATGGAAATAAACCCACAATATCTCTAAGATGCACCTGCATAACATTCTCTCATAGGAGTTAAAACAGAGGTAATACAAATGAAAAATACAGCATAAAGGAAGGCAGGGGTATGGGTAAACAGACTTGTAAGGTCACAAGATTTCTGCATTTTACGTGAACTGGTACCATTATAACTCTAAATAGACTGTGAGAAGTTAATGATGTGTATTAACATCCTTAGAGAAGCTACCAAAAAAAAAAAAAGCAGAGCATTGCTCAAAAGCTAAGAAATAAATTAAAAGGGAGTCCTAGAAACAGTCATATCTAAAAGAAAGAACAAAGTAAAATCCAACAAAATACAGAGAAAAACAGGAAAAAAAAGTAGTATCTCTAAATCCAACCACAAAATTAAACATTCCATTTTTGTCTACGGAGGAAGACAGAGAAGCAATCAAATAGATACTACTCCTTTCAATAAGAGCACACCTCATTGCTCTGTGTGCTCATAAAGTTCATGGTGCTGCTCTTTTGAACAAGACAATTATACCTGGGTTTGGTGGTGGGGAAAGGATGATGAAAACATTAGAATTGTACTTGTACAATAAACAAAAAACATACAGTAGCATACCAATGTGAAAACTGCATACATAGGTTTTTAGTTTGTTTGTTTTTATAGTACCCATTAGGATCATAAGTCAGTACCAATAAAGCAGCTTCTGCATAACTATCAAGTACATTTTAGTGGATTTTTGCTGATTACCTAACACAATTTGCTATTTAAAAACAGCTGTGTGAGCAATTACTATTCTTAACTTAATTCCACAAACAATTCTATTCATTTCCTGTAATGAGGCCTGTGCACTCCCTGCGTTCAAGTCTTAGACCATTAATTCCTACAATGGCAACACACACTGAGTCTGAGAACTCCGTAAAAAATTTTCCTTCATATTTTTCTCTATGTTTAAAAATCTCCTCATATATCCCTTAAACTATGACTCATTTCTCTCTAGACTCAACAAAAATTTACATTGACCACTTGCAGTCCTCACATTTTATTCACTCACTCATTAATCAATCTCTTGCAACTATCTAGTCTCTTCCTAGACCACAGCAGCAAATCCAAATGCCAGGCACACAGAAGGCTCTCAAACAAATGTTTGTTTCTAAGGTAAAACTTAACTTTTTCAAAACACCAAAGGTTATCCTAAAATAAAATACAAAGGTCCTCTGTTGGTCTTTGTTTCTTACATCTCTGTATCAGAGGTCAGCAAATTTCTCCTGTGAATGGCCATAAAGTAAGTATTTTAGGCTCTGTGGATACACTCCCTTTACAACGGTTCAACCCTATTATGTAGTACAAAAGCAGCCATGGATAAAATATAAACAAATAAAGAGTGGCTGTGTTCCAATAAAGCTTTATTTACAAAAAACAGGTGACACACCATGGATCATATTTTGCCTACCTCTACCCTATGGCATTTAATCCTATTAACCACCATGCCTCTCTGGGATTTGCTGACATTAAACTTTTGACCCCTATTTTTGCACAGTTATCACTTCTTCCGTGTGAAAACTAAAAATACTTGCTCTTCATTCCATGTTCTTCTCATTTTATGCTCTACCCTTTGGACAACTAATTCAGTTTTATGACTTTGACTGTCGACTGTCTCCTCCAAATGATGTTTCCAATGCACATTCCCAGCCTTAATCTCAGTTCTATATTTTGGGTCTTAAATCATCAAATTCTTGCTGGAAACTTTCACTTGGTTTTCCTGTCATCACCTAAAACCCATTATATATCTTAATACCAAATTCTCTGTATGTCCTTCATCTCTTCCTCCTATGCCTCTGGACCCTAATTATTAATATTTCTAATACTGCAGGTAATACTATATATTTCAGGTCAACCAGACTTATAAACTGGCATCATCTTTGATTCTCCCTTCTCTTCTCTCTCTCTATTCCTATACTGAGTATTCCTTCTGAATGTCTCCTGAGGCAGCCTTTCTGTTCCTTTTTATTCTGGGATTTCATGATATCCTAGAGTCTCTGAAGCTTCCTAAAACAGTATTACACAACATTTCACTAGCTTATAATATCCTGTCCAAGTAATCTTCCTAAAACAACCCTTTAAAACACATTACCCCAGATTTTAAAAGTACGCAGTTTCAGTGCCCCACTACCAAGAAAATAAATCCCAAATTCTTCAATCTGAAATGGAATATTTAATCATCTGTTCTACAAATGTTTACTGTCAGTTGTGCTGGGTTTTGTCCCTCCTCGTTCAAAGCCTTTGAAAACTCAGTAACAATGGCCTCTTCCCTTCTAATCCTAGGAGTCAAAAAATTTACTAATTTCTTATTATGGCATACACACTCATGGCTTAGGGAGGATTCTAGATACTGATGATACAGAAATGCACAAGACACAGTAACCCCACCTTCAAGCACCTGTCATTCAGTGGCTTACCATTCAAACTCTCAACTGTAACCATTAGGCATATTTATACTACATAGTATCTCTTATTATTCCTCTTGGCACTTCTATCTCCTCTATACTTAAGTCTTATTGGTTTGGTGTTTTTTTTTTTTTAAGATTTTATTTATTTGACAGACAGAGATCACAAGTAGGCAGAGAGGCAGGCAGAGAGAGGAAGGTAAGCAGGCTCCCTGCTGAGCAGAGAGCCAGATGTGGGGCTCGATCCCAGGATCCCAGGATGGTGACCTGAGCTGAAGGCAGAGGCTTTAACCCACTGAGTCACCCAGGTGCCCCAAGTCTTATTGGTTTAATGCTCACTTTCAATTTCACCTCTGCTGTACAACTTGCCCAACCTCATTAATCTTTACTCAGACCTCTTTAATACTTTTACTGAACTTAAAAATCTATGTCACATACCACAGAAGTTATAACTGTTAAAAGTGAACACCATTTAACAAGCAGCCCCCAATTAATTTAGGAGTACATTCAGTTCTTATACTGTATCACCTATAGTGCTGAATACATAGAATAAGTTCAATTTAAAAAAAAGTTTTTATACACTAAATAACACTGGAAGTTAATATAAGGGCAGGTTTTCTAGTGGCAGGTATAGCTTTTTACTTATCAGCTTATACTGATTCTCCTCAGTCTCACTTAACAGTAAGAGTTTACAAGGGAGCCTTCAAAAAGGACATAACTGATAACCAAGACACAAAAGCAACCACGTTAAGAAGACCCTTAGCTGAGCCCCTGACATTAGCACAGTGTTCTCCACAAGCATGTATATATATTTATTGTAGTACCATATAAGCAAAAATCAGCACCATGTATGGATTTCTAAATTTTGAACTCTCATAATTAAAGCTTAACCCATAAAAAAATAATTGAACTTAAGTCATTTGAAAATATCTACAACTTAAGAGATGAATAATTAGATCAAAAACCTACCATAGGGGCGCCTGGGTGGCTCAGTGGGTTAAAGCCTCTGCCTTCAGCTCAGGTCATGATCCCCAGGTTCTGGGATCGAGCCCCACATCTGGCTCTCTGCTCAGCAGGGAGCCTGCTTCCTCCCCTCTCTCTGCCTGCCTCTTTGCCTACTTGTGATCTCTGTCAAATAAATAAAATAAAATATTAAAAAAAACAAAAACAAAAAGAAAAATAAACCGTACCATAGCAAACATCTTTGGGGCTGTTAAAACTAGCTGAAAAATTTGGTCATTGCCTATGTAAATAAATCATACCACTTTTGAAATCTTTACCTCAGAGTATTTTTAGTTTAAAACTAAAGGAATGGGGCACCTGGGTGGCTAAGTGGGTTAAGCCTCTGCTTTCCACTCAGGTCATGATCTCACTCAGGTCATAATCTAGGGTTCCTGGGATGGAGCCCCACATTGGGCTCTTGTGCTCAGCAGGGAGCCCATTTCCTCCTCTCTCTCTGCCTGCCTCTCTGCCTGCTTGTGATCTCTGTCTGTCAAATAAATATTATTTAAAAAATAAATAAAAATAATAATAGAGGACTGTTTATCAAAAGTATTTATCAGCAATGAAAAATACACACTAACAATGACTTCCATTAAATAACAGAATATAATCTTGACATAAAAATAAGATCTGTAAACCAAATCTTATACTTTAGAAAACTGGCAGTTTCTTCAAAGATTAAATATACATACCCTATGACACAACAATCTATCCCTAGGTATTTTCCCAAGACGCAGTGAGGAAAAACATACAGTCACAAGGAAACTTTTACACTAATATTAAGGACAGCATTCATAACAGCTAAAACTGAAAACAATCCAGATGACCATCAATTAAAAAAAAAAAAAAAAAGAATAGGGGCACCTGGGTGGCTCAGTCAGTTAAGTATCTGCCTGCAGCTCATTTCATGATTCCAAAGTCCTGGAACTGAGCCCCATGTGGTGCTCCCTGCTTAACCAGGAGTCTGCTTCTCCCTCTCCCACACCTCCAGCTTGTGGTCGCTCTCTCAAAGAAATAAATAAGAATCTTGTAGAAAGAAAGGGGGGCAGCCAAAGGGGTAGAAGGAAAGAAAGGAAGAAAAGAAATAATAAAAAATCTATAGAGCTTATCCATTTAAACCAATCCTGTTCAGCAATACAAAGATATGGACTAGGGGTACACACAACAACATGCATAAATCTCGGTAACCATATGCTTAGTAATAGAAATCAGATTCCATTCATATGCTGACGTAAAAACAAACAAAATCACAGTGATAAAAATAAAGACAGTGGTTGCTTCTGTAGTAGACTAGGAAGTAGTGCAAGGGATACTTAACGGGATTAAAAAAAAGATTATCAAACAAAATATTCTAATGACCAGTTTTTTAAGGTATTCAATTGAAAATAACAATTATAAAGTATAGACAAAAATTTTTAAAACTATCTGAAGGCAAGGAAGAGTGAGCAAAAGGCAGAAATTGGAAAGGACCTGAAGAGTGAAAAACCAAACCAGATTCACTAAGATCCAAATCTATCAGGTTTGTCTAATGAAGACACCCCATAGTCAGTATGGCATATCATGGCTGAACAAGCAGAAAGCTACTATCTTCTTTGTTTAAGAAGCCAGTAAACAGAATTCAGGAAATGCCAGTGTGGCTGGAAAGTAAGGAGGGGAATCATAGAAAGGATAAAGTCAAGCCACAGTTGGGGAAGGTCCAAAAATTTACATTCAAATCCTTGGCTGACCTAACAACATAAATACAGGTGACAATAGAAGAAACCCAACTGAGAGAAATGCCTAGAAGGCTAAAATAACTGATCAATAACTGATCATAGATTTCAACCACTGGTACCACAGAGGAAACTAATCAGGGATGCTTGGTAAATAATTTGGGCTTTCTACAAACCTGTTCTAACAGAGCATAAAACCAAGCCTCAAGATAATTGACCAATAGGGGCGCCTGGGTGGCTCAGTGGGTTAAAGCCTTTGCCTTCGGCTTTGGCCATGATCCCAGGGTCCTGGGATCAAGCCCCACATCGGGCTCTCTTCTCAGCAGCCCTCTCTCTCTGCCTGCCTCTCTGCCTGCTTGTGATCTTTGTCTGTCAAATAAATAAATAAAATCTTAAAAAAAAAAAAGATAACTGACCAATAATATAACTACTTACCAGAGCAAAAAACAAAACTCTACAGAGAGAAACCAAAACTTCTACAGCAAAACTTAAACATTTTCTAATACAAAATAAAAAATTAACACAGGCATGGAGAAATAAAAATATGACCTATAGCCCAGGAAAAACAATCCATACATCGAGATCACAGATGTTGGCATAAGGAGGAAAGGATTTTATTTATTTATTTTTAAAGATTTTATTTATTTATTTGTCAGAGAGAGAGAGAGAGAGCGGGCACAGGCAGACAGAGTGGCAGGCAGAGGCAGAGGGAGAAGCAGGCTCCCTGCCAAGCAAGGAGCCCGATGTGGGACTCGATCCCAGGACGCTGGGATCATGACCCGAGCCGAAGGCAGCCGCTTAACCAACTGAGCCACCCAGGCGTCCCAGGAGGAAAGGATTTTAAAGCAGCTATTATATATTCAAAGACTTTAAGAAAAAGATGGCCAAATGAATGGACAAAGACACTCTCAGCAGAGAAAATAGAAATGTATTTGAAAATGGAAATTCTAATGCTCATTTCGGCAGCATATACACTAAAACCAGAACGATACAGATAAGATTATCGTGACCCCTACACAAGGAAGACATGAAAATTTGTGAACCACTACACATTAAAAAAAAAAACAAAAAACTAAATGACAATTCTAGAATTTAAAATTGTATTAACTGAAATAAAAATTCCCTGAATAAACTAAATGAACTGGAACCAGAAGAAGAAATTTTAAGTGAAAATGAATAGGAATTAATAAAAAATTATTCAATATGAAGTAGAAAAAAGTACTGAAGAAAAGAAACAGCACCTCAGCTATTTGTTAAGCAATATTAAATGGTCTAAAATAAATGTAATCAGAGTATGAGAAGTAGATGAGAAAATGATGCAGAATATACATCTGGGGAAAAAACTGCAAAAATGTCCCCAAATCTGTGAAAAACATCACTGAGTGTATGCAGATCCAATGACCTTAGTAATCTCTAAGCAAATCTCAAAACAAAGCAAACCTCAATAATACACACAATCATCAAATGGCTAAATGCAAACACAAAGAAAGAAATCTTAAATTCAACCAGAAGGAAGAAAGACAAATTACATAAGAGGAAAAGATATAAATAAAGGCTGACCACACATCAAAAACAATGGAGGCAAGAGACAATAAAATGACATCATTAAAGTTCTAAGAGAAAAAAAAAGTCATCTGAGAGTAACTGCTTAGAGATCTGAAGTACAAGAAATACTAACTAAAGGTTTCATGCTGAAGAAAATGACACCAGGGGCGCCTGGGTGGCTCAGTGGGTTAAGTAAGCCTCTGCCTTCAGCTCAGATCATGATCTTAGGGTCCTGGGATGGAGCCCCGCATTGGGCTCTCTGCTCAGTAGGCAGCCTGCTTCCCCTGTCTCTCTGCCTGCCTGCCTCTCTGCCTACTTGTGAACTCTATCAAATAAATAAATAAAATCTTTTAAAAAAGAAAAAGAAAAAGTGACACCAAATAAGATTTGTATCCACAAGAAGGAAAGAACAGAAATGGCAGTTACGTAAGGATAAATGACTATTTTTCCTCGATTTTCTTTAAAGTGCACAGGATTATTGAAAGCAGAAACTATGAAGCTGTTTTGAAAACTTTAAAATAGTCTTACGACAAAGAATAAAAAAAGGCAAATGAAATAATTCTTTACAAGATTCTTAATTTTATCTTGATATGGTAAAATATAAAGTTCATGTAGACTGTAATGAATGTACACTTTAATCCCTAGAGCAACCCTTAAAAGTACTTAAAAGAGGTACAGCTAAAAGGTCATTCCAGAAATTAAAATGGAATGCAAAAATATATTTGATTAACCAAAAAGAAGTAAGAAAGGCAAGAACCAAGGCACAAAAAAGTTAAATAACATGATAAAACTAAATATAATGTATCAATAAGAATTCAAGTATTGGAAAGAATGTGGAGCAACTAGAACTCTCATACATTGCTGGTAGGAGTATAAAATAGTGAAATCATTTTGGAAAAACTCTTTAGCAATTTTTTAGAAAGTTAAACATATTTCTATATATGGCTGAGAGATTTCACCCTTCATATTTACCCCAGAGAAATAAAAACATTTAAGTTTGCAAACTGAATTACCCAAGACTGTTTCTAACAGCCTTATTCATATTTCTAATAACTGCAGACACCTAAATGGATAAGTATATGATGATTTACTAACACAATGGAACACTGCTATTCAGCAATAAAAACGTAGTGCTATACACAATTTGGATGAGTCTTTTTACCAAAGAAGCCAGACACAGAAGAGAACATACTATTGTGATTCCATTTACGTAATATTCTGGAAGTGGCAAAACTAATCTATGGTAATAAAACAAGAATGATCATTGTTTGTTAAGTGGCGGAGTGTTTCTAAGGGGCCATGAGAGAACTTTCTGAGGTGCTACAGGTTAGGTTTCCTGGGAAACAGACTCTTAGATGGATTATTTGTGTTCAAGAAGTCTACTGGAAGTGCTCTCATGGGCAATACCTATGTCAAGTTGAAGGAAGCACAAGCAGGCACACAAGAAGTCGAATTGTGATGTGATAGCCACAAATGCCTTAGGCCATCACATGGGGAGTTCCCAACCTGGGACGGGACTTAGAAACTGTCCCAAATTACAGTAAGTGGACCAAGATCTTTATACCTCTCCCCCTACCCTACCACTGCATTGACAAGTCACTGGATATACCCAGTAGGTGTGGCAAGAGCAAGATAGTTCCCTTCGGCAGAAGGCAACTCTTTTTTTTTTTTTAAGATTTTATTTATTTATTTATTTGACAGACAGAGATCACAAGTAGGCAGAGAGGCAGGCAGAAAGAGGGAGAAGCAGGCTCCCTGCTGAGCAGAGAACCCGATGCAGGACTCGATCCCAGGATCCCAGAACCGTGGGATCATGACCTGAGCTGAAGGCAGAGGCTTTAACCCACTGAGCCACCCAGGCGCCCCAGAAGGCAATTCTTTTAAACTCTTTTTGGTCAGAGTTGTCCACCAACATTCCCAGCAGCTTGAAAAATAAGTATTCAATTCTGGAAGCACTCCACTGTATTCATAACATGGAACGAGAGAAATGTTTTCATCTCGACTGAGGTATTGATTACATGGGTGTGTATACATTTATCAAGCTCACTGAACTGTACACTTAAGATCCATTTAGGGCACGTGAATGGCTCAGCTGGTTAAGCACTGGACTCTTGATTTCGGCTCAGGTCATGATCTCAGGGTTGTGAGATCGAGTCCTGGGCTCCGCACTGGGCATGGAGCCTGCTTAAGATCTTCTGTCTCCCAGGGCACCTGCGTGGTTCAGTCGGTCGGGATTCAGACTACTGATTTTGGCTCAGGTCATGATGTTGGGATTCTTGGGCCCTGAGTTGAGCTCCATGCTCATTGGAGAGTCTGCTTAGGATTCTCTTTCTCCTTCTCCCTTTGCCCCTCTCCTGGCTCATGCCCTCTCTCTTTCTCTCTCCAAAACATAAATAAATCTTAAAAGAAAAAAAAAAAAGATTCTCTCTCCTTCTCCCTTTACCTCTCCCCTCCCCCCAAAATCCATTTATTTCACTATGTAAATTCTATCCCAAAACAGGTCACCCCCTTACATGCTTTAAAAATGTTATACTCTTATTCTGGACGCCTTCCCTCTCCCCCTAAAAAAACCCCATACTTAAGTACTAACAAAGTACAACTTGGAATGAAGAGAGAGAGAAGATTAAATTTTAAAAACAAGGAACAATACCATAGTCAAACTACAGCTTTTAAAATAGCAGGGCGGGGGGGTGCCTGGGTGGCTCAGCGGGTTAAAGCCACTGCCTTCAGCTCAGGTCATGATCCCAGGATCGTGGGATCGAGCCCCGCATCAGGCTCTCTGCTCTGCGGACAGTCTGCTTCCTCCTCTCTCTCTCTGCCTCTCTGCCTACTTGTGATCTCTATCAAATAAATAAATAAAATCTTAAAAAATAAATAAAATAAAATAGCAGTGGGTATTGATAGCAATTGGCCCCCACTATTAGAGACTATAAAAAAGATAAAGATGCTGACATTCAGAGGTATTCATTTGAAGTTCAAATAGAAGTCCATACCATGTGGCAAGGATGACATGGTGATTTGATACAAAGCAGCATGGTGATATTTTTTTAAAGACCGTATTTACTTATTTGATAGAGTGAGTGAGAGAGAGTGGGATGAAGGGCAGAGGGAGAAGCAGACTCCCCGCTGAGCAGGAAGCCCTATGTGGGACTCTATCCTGGGACTCCATCCTGGGACTCCAGGATCATGACCTGAGCCAAAGGCAGACGCTTAACCAACTGAGCCACCCAGGTGCCCAGAAGCATGGTGATTTATAGTCTTTGTTGAAGCAATGGAAGGCAAACACCTGAAAGAGTTCTGTCATTTAAAAAACAATTTAAAAAGTGCAAAACCAAGCTTTACCTTTCCCTTACCTTTCAAATATTATCTCTTCCTACAATGAATATCCCTTTCTCCCAATTTTGGGCCTGGCAATTTGAAATAAAATAATTAATCATCACCACTGCAAACATCACAATGCTATCATGTATTTAAAACTTTAGTTCTTTGAAGAACTATACAAAGAGCCTAAGGAATGACTGTTCAGATGATTGATTCTTTCAGACATTTCCAAACATTTAATGCATGAAGGCTACTTACACTGTGAAGGGCAAAATACTATTTTAAATCAGTATCAGATTAAAGGTGACTTTTATCACATTATGAGCACACATGGTTCTGCGCACATATAACTATAAATTTGTAGGTTCCCAGGTGAGAAACAGTATATAAATAAGTGAAATAGCAGCAAATTAAGTTGACTAACAATGCTAAGTTAGTAGAAACCAAAATGATATACTGAAAAACTACACAAATGACAGTAAATGCATGCCTCTTTTCAAAAACAGGAAAGAAGATTTGGTCTTTCACCATGGTTACAACTTTACTGAAAGAACATAAATAGTGGCTTAAAGTTGGTAAGTCCTTCCAATTACACCCAGGAAATAAACTAAAATTAAAGGGTGAGAAGGTAAATGCAAAGTTATTTTTGAAAATTTAATGCAAGTCAAATGCAGAAAAATTCATGTTTGTTTTTTTTAAGATTTTATTTATTTATTTGATAGACAGAGATTACAAGTAGGCAGAGAGGCAGGCAGGGAGAGAGGAGGAAGCAGGCTCCCTGCTAAGCAGAGAACCCGATATGGGGCTTGATCCCAGGACCCTGAGACTATGACCTGAGTCTAAGGCAGAGGCTTTAACCCACTGAGCCACCCAGGCGCCCCGAAAAATTTATGTTTTAAAAATGTGTTTTCGGGGCGCCTGGGTGGCTCAGTTGGTTAGGCCACTGCCTTCGGCTCAGGTCGTTGTCCCGGAGTCCCGGGATCGAGTCCCGCATCAGGCTCCCAGCTCCATGGGGAGTGTGCTTCTCCCTCTGACCTTCTCCCCTCTCATGCTCTCACTCTCTCTCTCTCAGATAAATAAATAAAATATTTTTTTTAAAAAATGTGTTTTCGGGGGACACCTGGGTGGCTCAGTTGGTTAAGCAGCTGCCTTCGGCTTGGGTCATGATCCCAGCGTCCTGGGATCGAGTTCCACATCGGGCTCCTTGCTCGGCAGGGAGCCTGCTTCTCCCTCTGCCTCTGCCTGCCACTCTGTCTGCCTGTGCTCTCTCTCTCTCTCTAATAAATAAATAAAATCTTTAAAAAAAAAAAAAGTGTTTTCGGGTCATGATCCCAGGGTGCTGGGATCCAGCCCCGCACTGGGCTCTCTGCTCAGCAGGGAGCCTGCTTCCTCCTCTCTCTCTGCCTGCTTCTCTGTGATCTCCGTCTGTCAAATAAATAAAAATAAATAAATAAATCTTAAAAAAAATGTGTTTTACACTCATTTAAAAGGAAGGTATTTCTCAAATGAAGCTAAAGTTCTGTTTATAAAATTTTCAGAAATATTTGTTTTTCCTTCATGATCCACACAAAACAGAAGGGGAGGAAATTAAGCATACTTTTGTAATACTTTTGTGCTACTGCAATAACATACGACTCACTCCTAAAAGTTGATCTTCAATTTCTGCTCAATGTGAAAATCTCCATAACCCAATCAATTTGTGGTCATTTACTTCCATTACAATTTCCTATATTAAGCATCTCCATTAAATTACTCAATTTATTACTTCAAAATTGGTTTAAGTATATGAAATCATTACCTTATTAGTCTTTTTGAAAACAAGATGGTAATCAAGATATAAATAGAAAACAGTCTATCCTAATGGAACTGTTTATAGACCCACTTCTTTGCTAACCTTAAAATACAGGTGAAGGGCTAGAATCTCACAACTTTATTTTATAAAAATCTATGATAAAATAATCTGTTTGTACTCCTGAGTATCATTTAAAATTTTTTCTAAATATCATTTAGAATACCTTTCAAGTATATAAAACCCTATGGAAAAAGTGGTCAGTGATAAAATGCTGGCAAAATACTTTTATTGGCAATATTTCCTAAAGCAGGAACTCCATTCATTCTGAGCCTATGGCTTCGGGGTGAGTTAGTCATCATTATCATGTTAAAATCCTTAGGCCCGTCAACCCAAAGAATCTGTAAAGATGAAATGCACAGTTTAAATAGATTTCTGCCCAACAGCAAGGAACTAGACTTGGATTCTTGACCTCCTCAATTATTTCATTTACAAGAGAGAAGAAAAAATGGGCAAATATGAGGAGTTTATAAATTGCTCAGAGCTGCTTTAGAAGAGAAGAGGAAGAAAAAAATCTCTGATTTCACAGTAATTAAAAACAGATCTGTATCTCTCAGTAGCTCATAAAGTGAAGACACGCTCAATTCTAAGTGGTATATACCCGTCAGTCTCAAAGTAGGAAGGTTTGAACTGTATTGATTTATCCAATTCTGTATCCAAACACAATATCAAGTATCTTAGTTGTTTGGTGTTCCTCCCATCACTTTTCAATATTCGAACCCCTGGCCTACCTTCTTCCCCTGACTTTTCTTCAAAACGGCATTCTTATCTGATCAGATTGAGTTCCAAATCTCCTGCTGTCCCAGAAAAACTTCTCGATTTCTCCCTTGGTACAGAGGTGTATATACAACTGTCAAGCTCACTGAACTGTTCATTTAAGAAAAAGGTATTTATTGGCAGCGTGAAGAAAACTTGATATATTCTAAACATTTAATATATTCTTTCCAGAAATTTAAGAGTACCAAAAAAACTGGATCTAGCTGATTTCCTCCCATATCCAATTTCTCTCATTAGTCTCTCACTTTGTCTTTTCAGCATTAACAAAGAACAAAATACACATAGTAAACTGTAACTACCAAAAAAAAGCCATTATCAGGAAAAATATGCTTTATAAGACACTGGACCTAAGTACAATCTCCGACTTTTCCATTTACTAGGCATATGACAACTCTATTAAGACTCTTTCATTCTCAAAAACTGGAAGTTGAGGGGCACCTGGGTGGCTCAGTGGGTTAAGCCTCTGCCTTCGGCTCAGGTCATGATCTCAGGGTCCAGGGATCGAGCCCCGCATCGGGCTCTCTGCTCTGCGGGGAGCCTGCTTCCCCCTCTCTCTCTCTGCCTGCCTCTCTGCCTACTTGTGATCTCTCTCTGTCAAATGAATAAATTAAATCTTTAAAAAAAAAAAAAACTGGAAGTTGATAACAGTACATAATGTATAGACTAAAGATGAGAATGAAATGATACTTACAAGGCACTTAATATAGCATCTATCACATAGTAAATGTTCAATAAATGTAAGCTGTCGAAACTTCAGAAATGTCTTTTCATTCTCATTATGGGAGGACTTATTTGGCAATCTTGTCACTGAGAAAAACTGGGAGAGGCAGGTATCTGGTGCTTAAAGAAGTGACTGGATCTAAGTTAGATTTCCCATTTGTGGTACTGATTCTTCAACTATCAGTTCCTCTCTGACTGGAATATTGATAACCTGCTGAAGCTTCTGTGTTTAAAACTCTTCAATATAAATGACTATTTAGGGGCACCTGGGTGGCTCAGTGGGTTAAGCCTCTGCCTTCAGCTCAGGTCATGATCTCAGTGTCCTGGGATCAAGCCCCGCATTGGGCTCTCTGTTCAGTGGGGAGCCTGCTTCCCTCTCTCTCTCTCTGCCTGCCTCTCTGCCCACTTGTGATTTCTCTGTCAAATAAATAAATAAAATCTTTAAATATATATATCTATATAAATGACTATTTATAATAAATGATGTCATCTTTCAAAGTCTAACCATAAAGCATATCTGGAGCCTACTATAAAGATGCTCAGACCACAAAGACATTTAAGTTTATGACAAATCAATGTTGGTTCGTCCTACTTTTATGAGAATACAAACCAAGAAAATAAAAAGGAAACAGTATCTTCATATTACAGGGCTTTATATCACTGGGGTGAACAAAGGATTTGAGGTAGGAGGCCAAACACAGTTTAAGTTATATAACTTGTCACACTGTTTTCTTTGAGTTTTCTCATTTGCAAAAATCAGGTATCACCAGCTCTGCCTACTAAATGAGACAGCATACAAAATGCCTGGAGATGGGGTGCCTGGGTGGCTCAGAGGCTAAAGCTTCTGCCTTCAGCTCAGGTCATGACCCCAGGGTCCTGGGATAGAGCCCCACATCGGGCTCTCTACTCAGCAGGGAGCCTGCTTCCTCCTCTTTCTCTGCCTGCCTCTCTGCCTACTTGTGATATCTGTCTGTCAAATAAAAAATTAAAAAATTAGGGACACCTGGGTGGCTCAGTGGGTTAAGCCGCTGCCTTCGGCTCGGGTCATGATCCCAGCGTCCTGGGATCGAGTCCCACATCGGGCTCTCTGCTCGTCAAGGAGCCTGCTTCTCCCCTCCCCTCTCTGCCTGCCTCTCTGCCTGCTTGTGTGATCTCTGTCTATCAAATAAATAAATAAAATCTTTAAAAAAAATTTAAAAATTTTTTAAAAATGCCTGGAGATCATCTTGCATGTAGCTGTTTCTAAGTATTTACAATTAACTAACCTCACAAAACCCTTCCCCTGCAATGTTTCAGTGGATTGTTTAAAAAGATTAAGGTAATGCGTGGCAGAAAATTTTATTATTATGTCACTAATTAGATGTTTCCCCAATTTAACAATTTCTCTTCAATAAGCAACTACTGAGTAAGTACTGTGAGTTTTGTCATTCACTCCCCCACCAAGTTTTTCTTATTTGCTTTTTGTATTTTATGTGTGGCAGGCATCAGAACCACAAAGACCAAGTTAAAGTCAATAAAGAGATGAAGTTTTCCCCCTTATGTACTTCCTTACATTTTATATTCACTGACCTCAAGACATATACTTGTGTATCAAAAACAAAACAAATCTATGAACCTTTGAAAATACTGCATTATTTCTAGGCAGAAGATGCTGTCCTAAAAATAGTCCTATAAGAAACTAACCTGAAAGTCACATGTGAATGGAAGTCAGAATGAAAAACTTTAATTCTAACACAGTAAAGAGGGCTTTTTAATTCTGGCCAGAAAAAACATGTGTAAAAGAAAGACTGATAAAATATTAGAACAGTTGGGAAAGAAGGAAAATTAGTAGCATGAATCAGTCATAAATCTGGAAGTCTTTCTGAGCATGATGAATCGTTTAACAAAAGAATATATGCCCTGGAAGACTTTCTCTAATGTGATCAAAAAGTTCATTGGAAAAAAAAAGAAAAAGTTCATTGGAATAAAAATACAGTTGACCCTTGAATGACATGGAGGGGGTGGGGCACCAATTACCTATTTGTCAAAAATCCATGTATAACTTTTGATTCCCTAAAAACTGAACTAATAGCTTACTGCTTAGAAGTAGGCCTGCTGATAACACAGCTGATTAACACATATTTTGCATGTTATATGTATTATATGCTTTATTCTTATAGTAAGCTAGAGAAAAGAAAATGTTATTGAGAAAAATCATAAAAGAAAATATATTTACAGTACTGTATCGTATTTACTGAAAAAGATCCATACATAAGTGGACCCAAACAACTGGAACCTACGCTGTTCAAGGGCCAATTGTAACTAAATGACAATGTAGAAGTGCTAAATCACACTTTATTTGTAAATAATTTATTTTATTTATTATTATTATTATTATTATTAAATAAATTAACTGATAAATTCTTTGGGCGCCTGAGTGAGTGGCGTAGTCAGTTAAGCGACTGCCATCAGCTCAGATCATGATCTCTGGGTCCTGGGATGGAGCCCCATGTTGAGCTCTCTACTCATCAGGGAGTCTGTTTCTCTCCTCCCAGCTTTCCCCATCCTCCACCCCCACCACTGCCCCCGCCACTCATGCTTGTTCTTGTGCTCTCTCTTTCTCAAATAATCTTTTTTAAAAATCTGATAAAGTCTTAACAAATTTAAAACCCAGTACTCATGTGGCTCATGACTGTACAGATTTAATATAACATGTTCTGACTTACATTTACATTTCTAAGATGACATAGATGGAATAATTCAATTACTATTTCCCACTTTCTCCTCTTAGTTAAGTATTTCAGCACTACCTATCATCTCTGCTTTTTCACTTTTCCCATTTAATTTAAAAGCTTTCTCTTTGTTTCCAAATTGAAAATGTCCAATTTGAACATACAAAATGGTTCTACTTTTTCTTTTATCTGTTAAGGCTTCTTTTAATATTTCCTTTCCATCATAGTTAAATTAAAAAAAATAATCAAGATACAAACTGCATGGTAGGGATGCTTGGGTGGCTCAGTGGGTTAAAGCCTCTGCCTTCGGCTTAGGTCCTGATCCCAGGGTCCTGGGATAGAGCCCTGCATCGGGCTCTCTGCTCGGCAGGGAGCCTCCTCCCCCCCCCCCCGCCCCCGCCGCCTACTTGTGATCTGTCTGTCAAATAAATAAATAAAATATTTTTTTTTAAAAACTGCGTGGTAACTATAATGCCTGAGGAGGAAAGAATACTGGAAGAAAACACAAACAGGACTAATAGTTTCATTTGAAAAGATGGATTCTTATTCCTTTTTTACTGTTTTTCAACTATTCTGAAATTA